>JBCJKH010056940.1:16474-28197 GCA_039877255.1 Loriculus beryllinus | reverse complement strand
CAAGGCCCAAATCTGACTCTGCCTAACTCTTGAGATCAGACAAAATGGTCGTGAGCAAAACACACCCTGTATGCGTGTCAACATGGTGATCCCCATCACAATCAGCAAACAGGTCTCAAAAGCATTAAAAGGCCATTCAAAAACTCCAAAACTCTCAAACGGTCTGGGAGGGGGGCTGGGAGGGTAAAAGAATGTCTCCTTCACAGGTTGACCACCCAAGAAGGAGAAAAAGGAGGTGTAATTGCCAAGCACTTTTATGATATATCTCCCAAAGTATAAAGGTGGTGACCACACTGGGAACATAAACCAGATCAGTTTCATGATCAGTGATTCTATTGTATTGCAAGTCATTATCACAAAGTACAATGAGACAAGAACCTTAGCCCAAATCCCCCACCTTATAAACGCTAACACAGCAAATACCGGCTCTAAGTAAGATACGATATTCTGAGACTGTGAGATCAAAAGGAAAAACTTTGAGAGCCAATAAATCAGCATTGTGACGAGTGACTATTAATCCGGTCAGATCTGTCATTATCTCAACCCTTTGTGCCCCACACTGGGTGCCAAAAAATAACTGTTGTGGTATAAACCCAGTTCCTACTCTCCCTCCCTCTTTCTTTCCCCCCTCCCCCCCCCTTCCTCCCCACTCCCAGAGGGATGGGGAGGAGAATCGAAGGAATGTACCTCCCATGGGTTGAGAAAAGAACAGCCCAGTAACTAAGGTATAACACAAATCACTACTGCTACCAGCAATAATAATAATGATAAGAAAAATAACAAGGGAAGAAAGTACGATACCACCCGCCGAAAAAGAGCTAGAACCAGGAAGAGTGTCTCCTACCGGGCCCCCTGTGTTACCTCTTGGGCATGACATGCTGTGGTATGGAATACCTCTTTGGTCAGTTTGGGTCAGATGTCCTGTCCCTGCTTCCTCCCGGCCTCCCCTCCTCCTTGGCAGAGCATGATGCTCACAAAGTTCTTGGTCAGAATAAACATTGCCTAGAGACAACTAAAAACATTGGTTCCCAGGCTGAAAGTCAAAACACAGCTGCACCAGCTACTATGAAGAAGAAAAAATGACTGCTACTGCTCAACCTAGGACAAAATGCAAGAGGACTGCTCTTGTGAGACTTATATATATAGAGTCAATGCACTTAAAAATAACAAAGATAAAATAATAGGTGATCCTAAATAGCCTGAGTCCTGGTATTTGATTTTAGATTACTTCTTCAGAGCCCACACCAGAATTTGTGTTTTACAGATTTGGAGTAAATTGCAATAGGAAAAAGTCCAAGCATAGAAGTGTTTTGTCACAGCTAAATTTCTCAGTCACTAAAAGCTAAAAACTGACTTTTCAGTGGTGCTCAATCCCCTTAGACATATTTGAAAAGTTTTCTCTCACTGACCAACTATTTTTACAGCAAAAGAGTGGCAAACTTGAGAATAATTATTCTTTTAAATCCCTTCTTTTTCTAGTACTGTATTAAAACCAGTACAAAATGTTAAGTTATGTGCATTTGAATTTAGGTGCTGTTCTAAGACTAACATGCACGGCAGCTGTATGAAAATTCATATAAATTAAACAGAGATGAATGTGGCCGAAGGCAATTCAGTAGAGACTCAGCTGACGCTGAAGATGCTTATTCTGCTCTGATCTGACCAAATATAATTGTTTTACATATCATAAATTGTAGGGTCATAAAAATAACAATGGTTTGATATTGTTAAAGATCTTGAGGTACTTGATACATTTCAACAAATATTTGGTATTCAAAGTCATGGAGAATCCATGCACAAACATGTCCAAAAAATTAATAGATGTTTCCTTTGGCTATGATCCTATATGACAATGACGACAGATAATAATTTGCCTGATCTCTGTCCCTCAGGTTTTAGGCCAATCTTGACATGTGTTTGTTCCTGGAAATACTGAGAAGTGAACTAGTGGACAATATATGATAGTTACCTAGCTATAACTATAGTTACACAGGAAGTCTGAATGCTTCTGTAATATGTTGTTCTCAAGAGTCAGAAGAAATGGCTTTTGTTTATTCATGAGAAGTCCTCTGATTCAACATGTTGGCAAGGTTCCAGACAGCTCTGTGCCTCAGAGAGAATCTCCAAAAGGCTGGCTGTTCCCACTGTTAAAATGAAGAGCATTCAAGATTTCCTTCAGAAAACTCAATTGCAAGTTTTCTTTGGTTTGATTTACTACTAATCTAAAGAAATGGCTCCCTGACACAAATTCTGAGTAACTGTGCTAATAGTACTTAATGTGACAGGATATATTTCAATTTATAGAAACAGAAATTTACCATTTGTTTAGCATAGTGCTTATACAACCTTTAGTAGCATTTCAGTTTACAAACCTGTCCATTCTGGAAATATTTACACTGTTCTGTTGAGTGCAAAACATGTAATCTGGTCATCCTCTTCAAAGCTTCTCAGCCTTGCACCAGATGTTTAGATGGATTGTAGTTCAGCTACCTGTAGAAAGCATTCTAAGAATAAAAGTCACAAGTAGGAGGAAATACTAATTTAAAATCAGTTTGCTTTTATCTTCAGTACTTGAATTAGGGCGTCCTTATGCTTTTTTAAAATTTTATTAGTTTCAGTGTTAGGAAGGCTGAAATTTTGTAATTCTTCTTCATGTCTTGTATGAGCCCATAGCAAAATATGCAAAATGCCTGCAGATGCTGCCTTATTATGTTATTTGTTGAGTAAAGCTGTGTTAATCACTTTCAATGTCTGTTTTCTGCCTTTTACCTTGAAATTCAAGTGCATTTACAAACATATTATTGTAGATATAAGATGTCTGGAGAAAGTGTGTGGGGTTTAGATACACAGGTAATGTTGAAATTGAAGCTTTAAGACAAAGTTTTCTGTATTGCTTCTTATGTACAAGTAGTTTTTGAAAAATATTTCAGCTTTGCTGCAGATGCTGCAACAGGAATAGATGTAAGAGCTTTCTTTGAATATCCTATTAGTAGATTTCTGGTATTCAGTAGATTTTGTCTTCGGTGAAGACATAGCAATAAAGTTAAAAATTGAGCATTTGCTATGTCAGAGAATAGTGTGTCTACCTATTTTGTCATTTCTATGTCTTCCAAACCCAGCCATTGGAATGTCTCCAAACTACTGAAATCAAACTAAGTCTTCTCTCCAGAACTTTCTTCCTTTCTTGTTGTGGCATAGCTTTGAAGCAATGGGATTGTAAAAGATACTTGGATTTGTTTTGAAGCACATTCAGGATTTGAGCCTTTTAGAGGTACATTTGCAATATTTTTTACACAAATAGGAAGCTAGCATGAGAAATATTTCTTATTTTTTATTTAAAGAAGAACAAGAAAGGTAGGCAGTGTTCAAGACGACGTTGGACAGAGCCTTGGGTAACATAGTTTAGTGTGAGGTGTCCCTGCCCATGGCAGAGGGGTTGGAACTAGATGATCTTAAGGTCCTTTCCAACCCTCACAATTCTATGATTCTATGATTTTCATATAACCAAGGAATTATAGTTAAATCTCAGCTATATAATATGAGTTTCACTATAAAATAAGAAACATTGCTAAGTACTGTTTGAATTTTCTTTTTCCCTTCATTTTGCTTATTTTTCTGTCTGTTACAGAAGTCTTTGATAGGGTCATTAGTTTTCAGGGTGAAAAAAAGTTCTCTATCTATGGAGACAGTTGAATCTATTGTTGAAATTTCCAAATTATATGAAGAATAATTGTGACGTCTGAAAGAAGAGGTAAAAGAGAGACTGTAAAAATGGCAGTTTTGGTGATTTAGATAACTTTAGCTACACTTGCACAGTGAATATTGGTAGTAAAGCCAATTTTAAATAAATTTGAGACTTGACTTTTAGTTTTCATAGCTAAGATGGTAGTAAGTTTTGAATATCATACTTGAAACAATTTGTAGGAGTTGGTTCTTGGCAAAATCCACAAAATTCAAATCAGGTCAAGGTTATACTACATTAGCATCTGGAGTGAAGACATAGGCTTATTCTATTGATCTAGTGTTCTAACTTCAGAAATTACGGTCTGGATTTAAATTTTATTTTCAAACACATTGAATACTTCAGAGAATGTAAATATGGGGATTTAGCCTCGGCTACTGTAACCATCTTGAAGCATAGCTGAAAATATAGTCAAAGAAGGAGCATTACTAATTCTAATGCATAAAATTCTCAAGTTTAAATTTTTTTCCTTGTGCTAACATGATACCAAATGCAGAGCTCCACTCTTTTCATGCTTCTAGTCCTTATTGCTGACAATTGTGTTGCAGGAGCATGCTGTTGTTTCACTTGAAAGACAACTTTTTTGCTTCACACTGTATTTAGGGCAAATGCCTGACTTTCAAGATCACATTGAACAAAATAAGTATCAGCTGTTCCCAGAACCATTGTTTGGTTCAAGGCTAAATGTCTTTTTATTCAGCATCCACTTTCCTATTAAACACAAACAGGAGATGAGATAGATGCTTGTTTCATATATGGTGTTTGGTATTTATTGTTCTCCATAATAAAATGTTACTTTCTTCTGAAAACTCTTATGTGCATAATGATAATAAATCAAGGAAAATGTTAGTGCCACATTAAAAACCAACCAAACAAAAACAAACCACAGAAAAATTAGTTTAGGTGACTGCAACTGATTCATTCTCCCTATGATCCAAATACAAATCATGATCTGTTAAAGCTGAAATGAGTTTAGAGAAAACCCTCCATGCAACTATGACAGGTGAAAAGAAAAATCATAGAAGTTAAAACAAGAATACCTACAATCCTCTGTTTTGTAGGTATGTCTCCTTCCTTTCTGTCTAGTACAGAGCCCATTTTGAAATATATTTTAGGATGATTGTAACTTTACACACAGAAACAATGAGTGTGACTTCAGCAGACTTACCTGCTTGAGTTGCTCTTTTATAATGTCATCCTTCCCAATCATGCTTGTCTTTTCTGATATACTGCCTCTCATGAAAACTGTGATGTCTGTAAATGTCTCTGTAATGACTAGCTCACTGAAGCCCTAGTCTCCGATGGCAGCTACCATAATGCAAATAATAAATTATAATAGTGTCTGTGCATAGCTACAGCAAAGTCAGTGAAGCAATACATGTTCCTGGATATACAGAGATTCTAATATATTGGATAAGGGTCAACTATTTCCCGTGCATTGCATGGGGCTTTGTCAAAACAAGCACTCAAACTCAACTTCTGCAGTCAGATCTATACTCAAATCTTTACTGACTTCAGTGAATCTCTGTGAGCATATTGATCACTCTTCTATATTTATTGTGTGAAATACTTTTATCCTTTGTGGTCTGTATACTTCAATGATGTTACATCCCCATTAACTGCTCCCTTTTCTATATATTAACAATTAAGCAACACCGGAAAGCATCTTCTAAATAATGTATTCTGAACCCTTAACAGTATAAGCTTAACACCTGTTCTTAATTCCATTTTATTTAAATACCATAACCTGAAATTTCTATGCCAGAATAAATACTGAAGAGGGATGAACAACATTTCAATCAATGCCTGCCAACATTTCCTGAAGGTTTGATCCTGCAGTTTCCTAACTCTTAACACCTTTATAACTGTAAAAATGTTTTCAAGGAGTGACTGAAGGACCTGTAGTCTTAACTGTTTGGAATATGTGCTTTAGATTAAAAGTCTAAACTGTTAACATTAGGATGTCTCAACAGTAGTCATGTTCTATGTTCTATGCCTTGTTATAAGACTTCACTTTGTAGTTACACCTCTGCCAGACATCTTTAACATGTATGTTTCTGTAGAAATTTATAGTATTTAATAGAAATTACCCTTGCTTTCAAGCTAACCTAGATTTAAAGTCACAGAAAAAAATAGTTAAATTTAATAGAAGCTGCAACCTCTAAACAAAGATATATGATATGCGTGTGTCCATATGCTGCACTGTTAAAAGAAACACTAAATAACACTAGGATTAGAAAAGCTGTTCTTTAATTTCAAAGGTTTGATTGCCAGCAGTGAACTAGAAAAGGAAATATTTTCAATACAAGACTTTATATGCACTGGGTTTCTACATCAGACATCCTAATTTGCATTTTGGAATCACTTTCTGTTCTGATTACTTGCTCTTGCTGAGCAGTGAAAAAAATGTCAGATTAAAAAGTACAATAATAGAGCTATCTTGCCAAACTCACTGCATTCAGACAACTACATGGCTTTCTCCCCTCACAGTAATTTGACTGAGAATATATACCCACTGTTTTGAGATTTATGAACTGGGAATAGAGCACAGAATTATTGCAACAACTTGCCAAATTTTCAAAAGCAAAAGCCTTTCAAGTCTAAAGCAGTATTACTGTTGCTTAAATGCCATTTGTAGGCAATAAGCAAACTACTGTTAATGTATTTGGGTTCAGTACTTTCACTCTACAGCAAGTGTGTTAACATATAAAACAACAGTAACTGGTCCTCTGGGAAATTCCAGTACAGCAGAGTAGTTATTTCTAGAAAGCTATTTTTGTATATGGAACACTACTGGGCTATGTAGGCTGCTGTAATATTTTGCTATTAGGTGAACACATTGAAAGATTTTAATTGACGTGTGATTTCAGCTGTCATCCCAGGGGAATAGTGGTAACTTTATGTACTGATTCAGTTCACTGTACCTGTAGAACTGCTGTTAAAGGAAAACCAGTGGCTTGGATCTTTTGAAAGATGATGACTAATTTTTCAACACACAAAAAAAGAGAGAAGCTGCTGAGTACCCTTTAATCAGTGTGCCTCCTATTAACTTATTTATATATTTCACTTCAAGCATTTTTACAAAGATTGTATTTTCTACCATGTTGTATGCTGTCAATGGCCAGAACCACCATGGCACAAAACCTGGCCCATTGTGAAAGCAAGTTTTTCTTGCAGATCACTGGATAGTCCTATGTGATAGCTGTGCTGAAGGATTCCTTTTCTTATGTTGAAATGTTTCTGCTCTTTGGATGGAAGAAGAGGATCTATTTTTTCTGTGCTAGTGCAGGGACTGAACTGGATGTGTATGAAAGGACTACAGTTAATTTATAACTTGTCTTAAAAATGCTTGTGAAGGATGTGTAGGGTTAAAACTGATCCAAAACCTACTGAAAGCACTTAAATTAAGTCAAGTTTGGTTTGACTTGCAAGGTTGGCACTTTGCTTGGTTTTTGGGCAAGACACTTTTTCTTGTTGAACGTAGAGGACAGGCAAGACACTTATGATGCTTGGTTCTTCAACTTGAATAGGTTGTGGGATTCAGGTGGTTGGTGGCTCTGACAGTTTTTGGGATGAAAAAAATATCCCATAGAGATAAAATGCTTCTTTAGATCAGATAACATTTCTCTGCAGTCATTACATTAGTTAAACTCTTATGATTCAGTGAAATACTGAACCTATTTTTCACATATCATGCCAGACAGCAGTGATCTTTGTCTCTACCAGGACTCCACATGGCTCAAGTAGGATGGCTGTTTACTCACTGTAGTGCTTATTGTACTCCACTGTAATAGCTCCACCTTGCCTGTATTTTCTTCTTTTACTTCACCCAAAATGTAGATTTATACCATAGTGAAATGTTAGTATAAATTGAGATCTATGCATTTTTTATTTCAAGACCTATGTTAATGAAAAAATGGGGCTCAACCACCTTTTCTTAGGTGACTCCTGCTGCTTAGATATTTGCAACTCCCTTTAAACTGTGGCTGCTTGTGCCTCTTGCTGTGGCACTCTCTTCCTGACCTGTATTATTTCATTGTTTCCCTATGCTTATTTTGTCAGCTTGAAACCATTATTTAGCCTTGTTAGATTTACCTCACATAATTTTCAGGGCTTTCTGTATTTCACTGTGGAAACTGGGCTATGTGCATAAAGATCCCACGTACTTCCAGAACAGGCGCTTGCTATTCTAATGCAGGAATTTTTGTCCAGAGATAGAGATTACACTGAGCATTTTAATTCTTAAAAGACTCAGAGGAAGCCAAACTGGACACAACTGGCAGAAGTTTTGGGCAAGAGTTCTCAGAGAAAGTAGTTTACAAAGCAGTGTTTTAATTATTACTAATGACAGCCAGTGCTCAAGTGGTGGAAACACGGGTTTCTTCCTGTAACTTGTAACCAACATCTACTCTTTATCATGACAACTGATCAAGCTGGGATCTTACAGGCAGTTGTCAAATCAAACTGTAAGCATTCATCCTTAGCCAGAGTGCTAGATGTGACAGGAAAACAGAAATGGCATAGAAACAGAGGAACTGCTGGTGACATTTGAGCTAATTTCCTTCATGTGAATACCAAGGCTGTTATGTGCTGTTGTATGGCTTGGAATAGAAAAAGAAAGGAAGCCATGTCCGGCTGCCTCATAGCTGTAATGCATCCAGGAGTAAGTTTCCAGTAGTGCCCTCAATTTTGATCCAGTCCCTTTGGGTATTACTGGTACACAGGGTCATCACAGTGACCTGTGCCGCTGCCCCTTAGCACTGTCTGCCTGTCTTTTTGGCCATACAGGGCAGACATTAGGTGTATAATAAGGAAACTTGGAAGGAGAATAGGACTGACTTTCCCTTCAAGAGGCCTCCTGCATTTGAGTGCCTTTTTTTTGTGTTGCCTAGAGGAATCACTATAGGCAAGATATACCCACTGAATATTGGTTGAAGAGCAGGCATTTAATCTATTAATTTAAACATTTAATCTATTAGCTGCAGAGTTTCTAATGTACACTTTCTAGATTCCCTTGGGAAGAAATGGAGAGTCCTGATGATCAAGTCCCTGAAGGATTTTGATGGCCCACCATTCTGGAGTCCCTGCTGGAGTTGCCCCAGGTGATTCATTGCTCATGTCTTAAGCACCTGTTTGCAATGGAAGCAATCATCTTGGGAAGTGCATGTGTCCTTCTGGTGACTAAAGAACAGCATAAGTGACTAGCTAAGCAAGGCAACTAACTTTAGTATGGAAAAATCTTGACTAAATCCTACATTACCAATCTGCAAGAGGAGTTGTTAGTGTTATAGTACCATATACCAGGAACTGCCACTGTGAAATGCTTATAGATGTATCTGGTTTTGACTTTTCCTGTTTCTCTTTTTTTCCAAACTGGCCTTTTCAGCAGGGAGAGAGGTAAACCCAGGAGTACCACAGTACGTCTGTTCAAACCTACAACTTGTCTCTCTCTCCTCTGTGACCACTTGAGAAAGGTCAAACATCCCAACTTCTATACCACTGGACAGAAACTGGACAGAAAAATAGATGAATTAAAATGAAAGAAGCTAAAATCTATCTGTCCCCATGTCTTTTTTCCTTATCACCTTTTCTTTGAGAAAAGTAGAGACTTTTGAGGGAAAATCTCATCTACTCCGGTATTAACTGTGTGTTTTGAGCAGGAAGGGAAAAATGCCCAAGGTAGGTAGCAGACTTGGGAGCAGACGACGTGTTATGCTTTCTATAAATAGTAGTTTCCACAGCCTTTCTTCCTCCTTATTTGTCCTAAAATTTAGTGGAAATGTTAAATATTAAGTTGTAAAATTTCACTGCTGAAAGTGGGATTCTCTCTGAACAAAGTGTTACTAAAAATGTCAACTAGCTCTATGCATCTAGAACTCAACTTACAGTGCTCTGGACATTTATTAATGCTTTGGTGATACTGGAGCAACGCACAAGATTCCTGTTTGGTATCTCAGTGTTTGCAAGAGTTCATGTAGAAAATGGAAGTTTTCATGGTTAGGAAAAGTCTTTTTTCCATTACACTTTTATTTTTTTTTTTTTTTTTTTTTTTACCCATAAGTTTATTTTTGCAACAGAACTATGGCAAATATTTTTAATCCCTTAAGCTATATTTTCTTGGGTTTTTTTTTTCCAGTTTAATTATTGAATTTGAAACTATAAAGAATTTCAAAAAAACTATAGAGATAAAAATAAAGTATAAGTAATAAACACGTTTAAAATAATAATACAAAATAATACTTTAAATGAGAGCCTCTGTAAGGGCAACCTTTTTGCACTGATACTCCACAGAGCACAAGCTCTTCTTTTCCTGACAAGGTATTATGAATAGACATTTTCTGAATGTCAGAAGTCATTTGAGTTCCAGCTCTATGCATGTATTAATATTCCTAGATTTAGTAGCTGATCAATAGAAGTTTCAGGCTCCCTTATGTTTTGATAAGTTAATGCCACCAATAATAAGGCTGCATGCAGTTTTTCTCAATCAGACCTAAGAGCTTTCTTCTCTGGTTGAACTGAAATCTTATTATTTCTTATCTCTTATTAAATCCTATTAGTCTCATTATTAAGTCTTCAATATAACCCAAATATTTCCAGTTATACCAAAAAATGCCTTAAGACCTGAATAAAGTTTTGCATTTAAGTTGTACAGATGAGAACTATGCTGAACTCTGGGTCAGACTTACTGTTGTGGGTCTCTGTACAAAAGGAGGTAAAAAAATAAGCCACAAGCAGTAGATCTAAATGAATAGAGTACCTTCCCCTCTGGCCTCTGCTGCAGAGAGATCTTACAGCAAACTCTTCTGGTCTATGGAGCTCATAAAAATGAATTCTTAGGAGACTGTGCTTCAAAGCACTGACTAAAATTCTAGATACCTTAGGTCATATCTATGCACAAAGCTGAACATTTTCATGGCTGAAAAACTGAGTATTTTGAGTGACTTGTTTACGAGTCCAAACCCAAATTAGATCAGATTATGTTGTTTTGGTTGAATTTGTAAACTTACAGATAAAAATTATAAACCATGTCTGAACCACTTCAGAAATACCCATCAAGAAGTTTCCATCAGGTTGCATAAATTAGTTTTTAAACTAGTTTTGATTGCATAGATAAGACTACTGTTTATAGGAAAAAACTCCTTTTTTAGCACATGCACTGGACCTCAGTAGCTGTGTTCATTGTTTGTTAAAAAAATGGCTGGACATTAGTTCCTTGATTTACTTTTAAATGTTATTTCTGGTGGTTTTTGTCTTAAGCTTTGAACAAAAACTCCAGAGAACTGGCCTGAAAATATTACATTTTCTTTCACAGTTGCTTGGATTCATACTAAACAATTTATTAGACCATTCCCAGTGCACACCAGCTTTAGGTTTTCACAGTATTAAGGATATAAAAAAACCTTTAAGCTTTATTTAGTTCTATGGATCATACAAGATTGGAGGTGGAGAATTAAGTAAATATGGATTGAAATTGCAATACATTTTAAAGAACTTCCTACAAGGGAAATGCCTGGGCCAAGATTTACTCCTGTGACACAAGGAGATAAGAACTATTGTCTAATATTTATGACACCATAGCACCCAGCTGGCTTGAGCCTACTCAGGACATGGAGGGTGCCTTATGACAAAACTTAGTCCTTGTCAATAAGAAGGCTAGACAAGAAAGAAGAAAGAAAGGAAAGCAAGAGAGAAAGCAAGAAAGGAAACCAAGAGAGAAAGCAAGAAAGGAAAGCAAGAGAGAAAGCAAGGAAGGAAGGAAGGAAGGAAGGAAGGAAGGAAGGAAGGAAGGAAGAAAAGAAAGAAAGAAAGAAAGAAAGGAAGAAAGAAAGAAAGAAGGAAAGAAAGAAAGAAAGAAGGAAAGAAAGAAAGAAAGAAAGAGAGAAAGAAAGAAAGAAAGAAAGAAAGAAGGAAAGAAAGAAAGAAAGAAAGAAAGAAAGAAAGAAAGAAAGAAAGAAAGAAAGAAAGAAAGAAAGAAAGAAAG
>JBCJKH010056937.1:0-22506 GCA_039877255.1 Loriculus beryllinus | reverse complement strand
CCGATCTATGTTAATAAGAGTCCCCAGTGAATTTGGGTGGGGGGGACACTAATAATGGTCCCCAGTGATTTTGGGGTGGGGGGGGACACTAGTAAGGGTCCCCAGTGAGGTTTGGGGAGGGGACACACACACTAATAAGGGTCCCCAGTGTGCTTGGGTGGGGGAACCCCGTTAGTGTCCCCCAGTGACTTTGGGTGGTGGGGGGCAGCCCCTCAGCAAGTTTGGGATTGGGGGAGACCCCCTTCAGTCCATTCCCCCCCTCCCATTGTGTGTATATGTGTCCCCCCCACCAGATACGCCCGCCTGGGGCTGCCCCGCGTGGGGCTGGATCCAGCCTCCATCCCGCTGGATTCTGAAGCCGTTGGGACCATGCTGGAGCAGCAGCACAAGGTCGTGGCTTTCTTTAGCCTCACGCTGCTGCTGGCACCGGTGGTGGAGACCCTCATCCTCCTGGACCGGCTGCTCTACCTGCGGGAGCATGGTGGGTGCCTGGGGCTGGCACCGGGGCGACGGTGACACCGACAGCGGTGCCATCATTGAGCCCCCCTTCCCCTCCATGTCCCCACAGGCTTCCACTGCGCCCTCGTGCCCCTCTTCAACCCCCGCTTCTCCCCCCGCAACCTGGTGCTGGTGGCTGCGCGCTGTCCCCTGGGCACGGTGCTGGCGGGGCTGGAGGAGGAGGATGGCAGTGAGGATGAAGCCGAGGCCGCCCCAGAGGAACAGAGCCCCCCGGCACAATAAACCCCCTCCATGAGGCAGAGTGAGAGGTCTTTATTGCTTGGGAGGGGGTGGTCCATTTCCCCCCAGTTAATACCAGTAGGATTTCTTCGCCCTGCGCGTCTCCACTATGTCCATTGCATCCATGATCTCCTCCTCGAAGGTCTTCAGAGACGGCACGTACGTCTTCTGCATCGCATCCTCCACCGACGTGTCCTTTGGGCCATCTGCACGCAAAGGGACAGCAGTAAACCCCCCACACACACACAGAACGCTCCCTGTGTGTGTCCGTGTCCCCCATCCCGTTGTCCCCACGCACCGATCCACTGCTCGGGGACGATGCCATCGCGGCGCTGCTGCAGCGGCACGGGGATGATGCGGCCGCTGCGCAGGGACACGCGGACGCGCTCGCCCTCCTCCGTGTAACGCCACTGCACCTCCGTGGGCTTCCTGGCACCAAGGAGCAGCTTCAGGATGGGGTGGGGGGAGGTCACAACAGCATAAGCCCCCCCCATCACCATCACCACCAACACTGGTGCCCGTTACCGGTCCTCAGGGTCCACCAGCGCGATCTGGCTGAGCAGCAGCGGCGCCTCGCTCGCGATGTAGGTGCCGGTGTACTTGGCGGTGCGGTTGATGTAGCGGTAGTGCTGCCATGGCGATGGATGGGGATGGGGGGGGTCACCACCAGCATCCCCAACCTGTACCCACCCCCCCATTAAGCACCCAGCTCCATCCTCACCGTGTTCAGCCCCTCCACCACCACCCAATTGCGGGCACGCACGACCTGGGTGACCATCGCCTGCTTCCCCGCGTCCTTCCCGCTCAGCACCTGCACCTGCGGAGTGGGGAGAACCGGGGCTCAACGGGCACGGCCCCGTTACCGGAGATGGAGGCGAGGGGTAGGGGTGCACTCACCGCGTCCCCCTGGAACACCTTCCAGTCCTCGCTGTCGATGGGCTCCACCATGACCCTGCGCCGCCGCTGTCCTGGCGGGTTCCGGCGCTGCGCGGCCGCCGTGTCCGGGGGCCACGTCCCGTGCCGGTAACCGGAGTGAAGCCGCGCCGTAGCCAGCACGACCGAGAGGCGCATGGCTGGGGGGGGGAGGGAGGAACGGGATGGGACGACAGTGTAGGAAAATGGATTAACCAAAACCCTTTTATAACTGGAAAATTTCAAACCAATTAAAAATCCATCCAAGCTTAGTTGAATTCCTAAGGGATTATTGAAATGGAGGAGAAAAGAATAATTAACAGAAATATTGAATGTTGTGGTGCAAGATCCTTATAACTTTGTTTACTTACACCTTTACCACTTAACACCTCTTGCAAATGACATCACATTACAGTTTTAATAGATGTTTTTACCTTTGAATATCTACAATGCTGAACTGAATAAGGCTGCAGAAGAGTTCCTTATTCTTTCCACTTGGATTTTCTGCTGAAATAGTGATGTAACTTGTGCTTCAGTTAAAAGTCCTCATATTCTGGGGGATCTTTGTGCTTGCAGTCAGGTTGAGAATGGTAATGGCAGGCACAGCAGGGAACTCGGATTCAATATGCTGAATGGAAGGTGAGTGTTTTAGCACAGCTACCTCCTGAGGGTCAGAGGAAACGAAAAGCCCTGTGGGAGGATTTTTAAGCACCACTGAGCTGGCATACCAGGAGACGATGATTGACTTTAGAAGAGCCCTGCTGTGCAAAGAATTGTTGTGTTGTGGTCCCCTTTATCACTGGCTAGACATTTCTTTTGAAGAAGCCAAAAGTGGAAGAGTAGTGAGATAGCAGAAAAAAAAACTAAAAAAAAAATGATCATCAAACAACTCTCTAATGACATTGAGGTCTTGAGATTTGTTTCTGTTGCTAACAGCTTCATTGATTTGGCAGTTAATTTCATGAGAAAGACTGACTTTGTATGGCATCAGGAAGAATTCTGTATAAAAGCTGATGACCTGATGATGATGCAGTGATAGTTGAATTGTTGCTTATCTTGAAAAGGAGCATTAATTTGAACCACAATATAAAGAGGAGATTTTATTTGTATTTGGTATGTACAGTCATAAATACCTAACAGTTGCAATCTTAATACGTGCATTTCTTCACAGGAGTTCAGACATGCACCACAGAATGGCACAAACTCGAAAGCTCACCCTTCTGCTGAGATCCCAGTGAAAACACCACTCGGCTCATGGATGGCTTTGCAGCTCCCATGGCAACAAGGAGGAGGTGGACTGAAGATCCTGTCTGTCAGCCTGGCTCTGCTGGCAGCCCTTGTTATGTTTTACTATGGTGGAATGAAAACAGAACTGTGAACTGAATGAGGCTTTTATGAAAACAATAAAACTGCTGTTTAAAATCTTCAAAGGAAACATTTTTACCAGTTTCTTTTTTTTTTTTTTTGTTAAAAAAGCTATTTTAAATTAAGCAATAATTTGTACTCACCCTATGCCTTTCCTGTCATTTATAGGAGAGAATATTAATAACCTCTAGGGAGACCTCTCTTGCTAAAATTTGAGATCCTTGGTTGGCACAACAGTTTGTTGCATCTTTCTTCCTTTTTTTCTAAAATGATGCAGTGTTTGCATTGCTTACTCGTAACTGCTGTAGCAGGTAAAATTGCATATAGTTTATGAGAAATATTTCTATTGAGTGATATTGGTGATCTTTTATGGGCAGAACATTTAGAGCAATCTTAAAGATTTTGCTTAGTGCAGTGTTACGGATTGATGTGTCTTTTTACATTAGAATCAAACTGCTGGGCCATTAAAGTCTGTCATTTGTTGCTGTTTATTTTGCTGTCATGTCTGAAAGAATTTTTGCCCTGCTCTTTTGCCTCTCTCAAATTCACAATGAGTTACTATGCTATGTTAATAGAATGAGAATTATTTTTTACTTAGAAATAGTTTTAAAGATACTGGGTTTTTATCATTGAATGGGAATATGGAGTTCTGATGGTAGAGATCTGTTAAAAGATGGATTTAATACTGTATAGATTTAGTATAACGCTCAGAGAACTACACGAGTCTTTTATTGGCTGTGCATTGCATTGTGCTGTGTAGAAGACAATGTTGCTCTGTTAGTGAGGAGGTTACATTTTACTGCAAATTTCTGATTACTTGCTTCAAGCCATTTTTGTCATGACAGGTTCTCCACACATCTTGAGATTGTTCTGGTCAGCCAGGAACTGGACTCTCTGTCCAGCCTGCATGATATTGTTCATTCATTCGTGCATTGTTGCTGAGATGTCTACATGGCTATTGTGGTTTAACCCTGGTAGGCAGCTAACATGAAGCCACTCGCTCACTTCCCTCTGGTGGGATGAGGGAGAGAATCAGAAAGTTAAAAGTGAGGAAACTCATGGGTTGAGTAAAGACAGCTCAATAGATAAAGCAAAGGCTGTGCACACAGGCAAGGCAAAGTAAGGAATTCATTTGCTACTTCCCATCCACAGGCAGATGTTCAGCCATCTCCAAGAAAGCAGGGCTCCGTCACACATAACAGTTACTTGGGAAGATACCATAACTCTGTGTGTGTCCCTCCTCCTGTTTTCCCCCTGGCTTTTATTGGTGACATGATGCCATATGGTATGGGATATCCCTTTGGTCAGCTGGGGTCAGCTGTCCCGGCTGTGTCCCCTCCTAACTTCCTGTGCTCCCCCAGCCTACTCACTGGTGGGGTGGTGCGAGGAGCAGAAAAGACCTTGACTGTGTAAGCACTGCTCAGCAGTAACTAAAACATCCCTGTGTTATCAACATGAGTTTTGTCACATGTCCAAAACATAGCTGCATACCAGCAGCAATGAAGAAAATTAACTCTATCCCAGCCAAACCCAGTAGAGTGGCTGTACAGTGCAGATGAATAATCTTCTAGGACGAATGCTTTGTACTTTGTAAACTGAGGTTTCATAATAATTACAGACAATTAATCAGGAAGTTCCACTATGATGCTTTCACTACATCTTGTAAATTATAACAACAGATGTAATTGTCTTCAGGAAGTCAGCTGTGTAATGACTTGAATATCATGCTTCTTACTGCAGCCACTGAAGGTCATGAACAAAATTCTTGAGATTTAAAAAAAAATCATTCATTCAAAATTCATGAGATTTTAAAACAAAACAAACAAATAAAGAACCCCTCCCCCAAAAAAAAACACCGCCACAAAATGGAAACCTAAAACACAACACAAACAACAAAACCCAACCAACTAGAGAACACCAAAAGTAAAAAACAACTGTGCTTTTGATTTGCTTCTGTTTGGTTGATTTTTTCTTTTCCAGGCCTTTCTGTACAATCAGGAATATGCAACAATCAGTAATTTACATTTTTAACAACTCTGAAATTCTCAAAAAAAAACCCAACAAAAACCATTTGTCTCTGGGGCTGAAATTTTCAGGAAAGTGCCACATGTCGCAAGGTTCTCAGGAAAACTATGAGTTGACAAAGTCGTCATATGTGAGCCAAATTTTTACATTTGATGGGAATAAGCTATGCAGATATGTTCTATGCCTCTAGCGCTCTGTCAGCTACTCTAGCTTATCTAATCATAGCAATTACAGACTCATTGCATCAGCTGTGACAGAGATTTACAAAGCTTGTGATTTAGATTCTGTGCATCATTGGCTTTAATGGGCCCAGTTTATTTTCTTAGAAATAATGCAACATAACGAAAGAGGACAAAGAAGATTTTGTAAATTACATTGCCCACAGATGAAGTATATTCTTGCACTGAGCTTTAATCTGGTAAGTAGGAAGTGTTGTTGTCAAGTATTTTATTATCTTCCTTTAGATTTTGAGAGGTCTTTTTGACACTGTGAATTGCAGAGCAGTAGACTGTTTGCCATTTGTTTCTATTTATTTGCAACTAAAGCTCTCAAAGCCACTGAGCTGAACAAGTCAGTTCTGGTCAAACAGCTCATCCTGTCCTTCAGGCAAAATCCAAAAAGCATGCTGCCTGGGACTACTGTTGCAGGCTGGGAAACCTTAGTGAGCATAGAGTGAACTGTAAAAGTACATCTACTTCATGGAATTGATTGACCTGAACACATTGGATCTGTGATTTTTTGACTCTCTGAATGGTTCTGTCACGCTAGGTCATGTTTCTGATTTTTACATTAGCATTATGTTTGAGGTGCACTTGCACCAAGCATCCTCTCCTTGCAAACCACCAGAGCAGGTGAGAAATCTACTGCACTCCAGGTCATTGCAGGAGAAGTTTCCGCACATTCAGTTGATGTCACTTTTACGCGTGCATGGACACAGCTCATCATTAGAGAATGTGTCTGCTAAACACCAGTCTACATACAATGCCTTTGGTTTATTTAAAGCAAAATAGAATCTAATTTCATTTAGTACCAAGGAAGCCTCGACTATTTTTCTTAAATATCTGTGGTAGCGCTGAGTTCTCTTTGGCTGTTTTTGGTGAGGAATCTTGCAAACCACAAGACTTGAATAGCAAAGACATATTAAGTCTCTTCTGAACAACATTAAATGCACGCTTTTTATGTTCTGCTTGTGCATGGGTTTGGATGCTGGAGGCCTTTGTCATTTAATCTTTTCATTGTAGCTTTCTAGCAGTGGTACACTTGTTTCGAAAAATAATATAAAATCGAAGAAGCAGTTTATGTAAAGCTTGTTCTATAAAGCAGGAGAGCAAAAGAAGGAGGAGGTACCTTTTTGAGAAGAGTTCATCCACCTCTGTCACATCATTGCCTGCACATCTCTGAATGTCTGACAGTTTCTGTTAATCTAGATTCACTCCCCAGTTCAACTTCCCATATGGAAAGCTGGAGTGATGTCTGAATAACAGCAAGTAATATCTGAAGTGGCAGCAACTGGCAACTCTGACACTGAGCTTGGCTGTGGCCATTACCCAGAATCCGTCCGCTCTTCTTGAGAAGCAATTACAATTTCACAGGTTGGAATTAAAATTCCCTGCGGTATGCAATAGAGTAACTGAAACTGTCAAAGTGATTTCAAGCTGCTAATCTCTTGGTGCTCGAAGAGTGAAAATAGAGCCCCTCATACTCAGGCACAGATCTGACAACTTAAAAAATCCAGCCTTCCACTGCATTTAAATACATATGGAGAGTGGCTTGATCTGCTCACAGAGGATATCTGTAAAGATGTTATGTCTATGAACATTTGTGTGTTACTAACAAGTCTATCTTTTTTAACTTTAAGATGTGTGTAATTTCAGGGACTAAGACAAATAAAAAAGAAGTCTTGTGCGAAAGCTCGGAGAATTTGGAGAAAAGAGTAGGCATGTGCCTACTGTGTGAGGCTTACTAAAATCTTGATTTGTGTGTTTTCATACATGTAGTATTTTTTGCTGGAAAAATTGCTTGCAACTTTCCAAAATTTTATTTTCACATATTTATACCCCACATTTTGAGTGCACTGGGGTTTATTGTATAGATAGGAACAAAGAGCATTTAGAAATCAAAAATGGAAGAAAAACATGAGAGGCTGTAAAGGTAGGGTGCAAAATAAAAAATGTTAGTGTAAAGGCTGTGAAGTGGGTTTGAACTAGGAGAGAGAGCCCACAGAGTTAGGGATTGGCTGCAAAACACCATTTGTCTTGTTCAGGGGCAGGGTTCATCCACCAGATAATGAAGATTAGAATGATTGCTAGAAAATATTTGTGCAAATATCATTAAATGTCTTTTTAGTTGCATGTTTCATTCATGGATGCAGTTAACATTGAAATGAATGCTTATTTCTTTAAATGAAGATGGTTTCCGTGGCTGGTAGAGGGGAGATGAATTATGAGTAGTCCTATTTTTATTTTAAAGAAGCCAAATTTAAAAAAAAAAACAAACAAACATGAAAACCCCCATAAACCAAGCCAAGAAAACAAAACCAAAACCAACTGTAACAAATAATCATGTCTCTGCACCTGCTGGTAACCCAGAGTCTCTTAATCCCTTGGTAAACTGCAGTTATGGATTTGGATCATTTATGCTGTAGATCTTGTGCTATGTTGTGATAAGTTGGGTGTTTGAAAAATCGTGGAAGTGCCTGTGTTCCAGTCAAAAAGCTAGTCAAGCTAATGGCAGAAAAGATCTTCGTATCTCTTTGTATCACTGTTCCACACCTCTCTTTCATGCCTTTTCACTGTCTGTGCATAGACTTCTCTCCATTCCATAACTCACTTCTCAATCAGTGCCAGGGTCTAAAGAACAGTTAGATAACATGTTTAAGTTTCCATATGATCCTCTTCAGAAAGGAAGGTAAGGAAGGATATGTGGTCCATTGATGAAGGTGGTATGATGATCACAGAGCATGAGAAACTTGTGCAACATTATGACAGGTACATCATCACCTAAAATAAACCATAAGGTCTGTCTTTTGCATCCTTATCTTTCTCTACCTGGAATCATTAGTTGCTCCCTCTTAATTATCACTCAGGAGTAAACTGCATTTCATATGTACTGCTGGAAAAATACAGAGTGACAAAATTACATGCAGATTGAAGTACAGCAGTAATGTAGACTTAAGATGTGCAGGTGTATGTAGTCCTAAAAATACAGCAGTACAACATCATACACCGCTGGTATTCACAACTGAAAATTTTCATGGGATCATAGTTATCAAAATGCAAGTTCCAGGTATTAGAATCCCCCCACGTGCAGAGAGCTACCATTGAATAGGAGATGAGGGGAAAGGAGGGGGGGGGATTCTGGGGAGAAACAACCTTGAGTAGTTATGTTTAAGTACAAGGTAGTGTGATTTAGTAGCTGCATTACCAGAGATGTATTAGCAGTTCAGAAGAAAGCTAAATACAACAAAGTGACATCCCAGATTTCTTCTTTACACTTTTTGTTGCTTTCTCCTAAATACTTAATCTACATTCCAGAGAAATGAAAAGCTCCCTGAAAAAATCTAAACAGATCAAGAGGGCGAAAGCGTGCTTTTTGATTGCTGTGATTTAGCTTTTTTTCCACAGGGCAGGAGAGGCAAGGTGTGTGTGAATCACATCGTGTGAATGGAGAAAGAATAAGATTTGAGTATTTTTTGACAACCTTTACTTTATTGGAAACTATTTAGCAAGGATAGCCATTCTTGAAAAGAGGCGTTAGCACAATGTCTTATAGAGCACAGTCTGGCTTGGGTGGTTTGCTGAATGCTGGTTGTAGGTAATGGACTGAAACTCCATGCTGATGACCAGAGCATAATGCAGATTTCTGCCTACAACTTGCATGCTTTGAATGTCCCATCTGTTGTTGAGTGTGAGAACAGGCTAGTTGTGCTTAACTGAGCATAAAATGTTGTGTCTACTCCCTTCCTGGGTGGTGTTTGTTGGGACTGGTGGACAAATGGTTAGTTGGCAATGGGTTACAGATTACAAGAGAAGCTTGGAGATGATAAAATGCACCAGAAAAGGGCCATGATTAGCATATAGTGTGAGTTGGAGAGCTGAGAGAAATTAATATGCTGAAATCGTGACACCATGGGAAATTTAACTTTGCATAGTTAGGATCTCTCTGTAGTATGATCTGAAGAGTAAAACTTTCATGGTGCTTGGAAGGCTTTGCTGCACAGACCTCCTTCCCAACTGCTTATAGCTCTTGAGGCTACTGTGGTGTGTTAGAGCAGCCTGTTTTACCACACTAGCTACTACATGCTGGTATCCCAGTTGGAGAAAAGCAGTAGGGCTCACCAGGCCTCTCTCTGTGAGCTGGGCACATACAATGTTATGGAGGAAGGCGCTTCCAACTAGTTGTCACCTATAACCTTGTTTTGTCAAAGCATTATATTTCGTATTGCAGGGTAGGGCAAAAGAAACTTCCTGAGTCCAATGGCACTCAGTAAATAATATATGCTATTTAATGATTGCAAGCTTTGATTTGTTTTTTTTTTAAGTATTGGAATCCTATACCTTCCCTGTAAGTCTTCATTCTCTCTTATCCTTTCTTCCAGCTGCTTCATCCAAGCTATCAGCAACTCATTTTGTTTTATGGAAGATGATGTATCTTCAGAAGAGTAAGTATTAGTCTCAACAAGGTGGTTGCTTCCCTGAAAACAGGAATGCTGCTGCTCCTGTGAAGCTGATTTGCCAGAGGTATCAGTACTTGGAAGCTATGATGTTGTGGTGTCTCTGCTTTTACTGTGTAGTGTCTGGTTGATGTAGCCTTTGGGTTATGTCAGAAACTCCCGTTTGCTAGTAAGCAGTACTAAAAGAGGCCTCTTCTGTTGTGTTATTTTTAATGTTGCAAACCCCAGAAATCCAGTAATTTGAAGCAAGAGATAAAATACATCATTGATGTCAGTTGAACATATTAAACTTGATATCCAGTAGCGGCTTTATGAGCCGTAAAAGTCAACATGTAGCAATCACTAACTACAAGATCTCTGTACAAGAAATTATAAAGGGCCATGTGTGACATGGTCTGCAGAGTATTAGTATGAGACAGTAGAAGGAAATAAGAGAGCAGGTTACGGAGTCAACCCCACAGATAACCAGTAACAGAGAAAAGGATGTTCTCTCTCAAGGGACAGTTTAATCTCCAAGTATTACGGCAATATTAAGGAAATAAAAAAGACAGATAGCAGCTTGGTTATGCTGCAGCAGCATTAATTTGCTTCTGTCCTGCTTGGGTTGTTTAGTAGGCAGAAAGGGCAATCTGAATGACAGTCTCCAGCAGAAGGATAAAGCAGAGCCTAACAGCAGTTAACGGCTTTGGCTCTGTGAGAAATAAATTATTTGATAGGAATTTGAACCTCCTGCACTTCCATATCTCCTCTCCATGCAGCTCTAAAGAGAGACACCTCCTCATTTTGATTTAGTTTTGTTTGGCGTTTTTTCCCTGCGAGCACATACTCATGTTACCAAACCTTTACTATTTTATCTGAAATAATACTAAACAAAATAATTCACTTATAATCATGTTTTTAAGATAAGGCTTGTTTGTGTTTTGTTGCACATCTTGTGAGCCTAAATCAGCCAGCCACCTTACTTCTAGGGGGAATGGGATTAATTTTTATATTGATTTGAACCTAAACAGGAAGTTTTCAGTTGGCCTGTGGAGCACTACTAGGGAGATCAAGAAAATCATGCCTAGTAGGCAGTCAGTTTGCTGTGTGTACTGTCTCTATCTACAGATTTGCTGGGATTAAATACTAAAAATTGTTGAAGCTAACTAATTTAAATCCACTGATAAGTTTTCAGTTTCCACCAATTTATAATATTGTTAAAATCAGACACATAGATAATTTGATAGCCTTACCTTAGCATATATCTTCTGTAAGAATAACTGCTGCAGGACAGTATTATTATACATTGCTTTCACTGTGTGCTCAGTGGAACATTTGCTGTGCAATAACATAAACAATAAGCAGCAGATATGAAGTTCCTAAACTTTGTAAAGAAGGGGCTGTCTCGTGCCTCTATCCAAACATTCATGGAAAGATGTAGGAAAAAGTAGATTCTGAGTTCAGAAAGTGTGTTCTAGAATAGC
Source organism: Loriculus beryllinus (assembly GCA_039877255.1). Taxonomy (NCBI): domain Eukaryota; kingdom Metazoa; phylum Chordata; class Aves; order Psittaciformes; family Psittacidae; genus Loriculus; species Loriculus beryllinus. The sequence continues at coordinate 11,331 of JBCJKH010056937.1, read as the reverse complement.
TATCAGCTGTATTCCAACATCAATTCTGTGTTTTGATTAACAAGTAAAATCACCATCAAACGTAAGTTTTCATGCTGTTATAGATGACTGGAGGAAATCTTCTTTTCCCCTACCTCATAGCAGCAGCGGTCTGCCGCTGTAGATGTGAATGAGCCTTATATACGTACAGCAGTATGTCAAACAGCACAGAGCTCCCAGGGCCAGCCTTTTGTCTCCTATGCTTTTTTCTATAGTCTTTGAAAGACATTTACCATGTATCCTGCTGAAGCCTTGTATTCTCTGATGTCCTTTAATGAGCTCAGAAGCACTTGTGAGTATATTCTGCAGTAGTCCAGGATTACGATTCCAGCTTTCTGAATCACAACAGAGAGAATAACTATTTCAACCTTTCACATCAAAGTTGTTGTCGTAAGAGGGTTCAATAGTATATTTCCTGTTCTTGCTGCATATACTGCTGCAAAAGTTGAGTCATCAGCATATAAATACTTGGCCTCAGAATATGATTTTTTTTTGTGTTGATTAGCTACCCATTTAATTTCTCTTTCTACACTTATTGACTCATCAAAGAATAATGAAATCGGATCGCTGTCAATAGTACTTTATATTGGTGCAAATGTAGGAATGCTGAGGCAACTCATAAATACTATCTTATCTGCCAGGAAATCCATGAAACTGAAATTCTAGTCTTTCCCATTCGCAGCAGTAGTTTGAGCAAAAAAACCTGGAATAGTTTTGGTAATAAAGCCTGGTGCTGTTGGATAGCCTTGCTCTGTGGTCTCTGATGGTGTGCATGTGAGGATGGAAAGTAAATGAAAATCTGCTCCATGGAAGGAGCATGTTTTGTTCTGTTTTCTTGAAATGTTTAACAATCTGGCCCAAACTCACTTGACAGGTAGAAGTGACAAGGTCTGCTTGCCTAAAAAATAATGACAGTGTACTAACTAGTCTGATTTTCCAATTGTCAGAGTTCAGTTATCTAGACATGCTATTCATGTTTCAGGCAGTAAAAACAAGCTGGTGTGATGGCCAAAGACAAGCATAAAACTTTTCTTCTCTTTGGCACTCTGTGGTTGGTTGGAAAGCAAACGTTTTGGCTATAGAATGGTTCTATATATATGGTTCTTCCAATACCTTGCAGTTGTCAGTATGGGACAAGCTTTAAACAATATAAAGAGCTAAGCAAAGGAAGAATTTAAAATAAACTACTATATTCCCTTGTGTGGTGTGATTCTCAAAGTAAGATACGTTTTAAGATTTATATCTACAAAAAGGCCAATTACGGTATTTTGCTCGCTTTTTTCTCTTGTATGTTTGTTTTGTTATTTTGGTGGGGTTTTTTTATCTCGTGTTTCCCCTCAGTTCTTGGCAGATTTAGTATTTTCATTTCAAAATACAATAGCTGTAGCTCATATGGTCCTCTTTTGATGATAAATTCTGAATCATAATAGTTTGTATAGGCTGAAGCTAATTGCGCAGAAACTAGAATCAGTGTGGCAGCTTCAGAGGGTGGCCCAAACAGATTTAAACTGAGGCTGCTGCCTTTTTGTCCTACCTCCTTCTATCAACAGCTTTTTTTTTTGCAGAGGCTGCCAGAAGAGTAGTTCAGGTAGCTCATCCAACTGAAACAGCTTTCTGAAGGGGTCCGTTTTGAGCTGTCTCATGTCACTGAACTGTCTTACTGTGCATGAGCATCTTTGCAAGGAAAAGGCTGGTTCATGTTGGTTTGAGCTGCCAGAGAGACACACTTTGGGCCAGAGACAAGGATTGTTTGGGTCTTACAAGCTAAACTGCTTCTTGCGGGTACAGCTTTGGAAAGGTTCTTACCTTAATGCTTTATTTCAATTGCAGGGTTGCAGTAGCATGCCATAGCCACAGAAATATGTAACTGAACACAGACTACTGTTGTGCAAGCAGTGTAGAGCAAAGCCATAAAGTTGTTGTTTGAAGACCTTGACCAACTTCTGAGGTCAGGTATGCTCAGGAGCTGCAGAGCTAAGGTCATGACCCAGAAGGCAGGCAGGATGTTGCTGAACTACATGGTTTACTTCAGTGATCTACTCTGATCAGCTCAGGATTAGTGGAGCATAAAGGACATTTAAAGAAGTTACTGTTAACCTGTCCCCTCCCTTAGGCTAGTAACTCTCCTTTTTGAACACATTCATAATATGACTTATCTTTCCCTTTCTTTTTTTTTGTCTTTATGGAAGCACAACATGCTGGTTGCCTTTCAGGAAGCGCTGTTTATGTGGGTAGAGCAGACTCATGTTTCAAGACTCCCAATCTGTCTCTTTTGTTAGCTGTAGAAATCACTCTTAAAAACCAACTGGCATGTGAGTGGGTGGGTTTGGTTGGTTGTGGTTTGGGGCATTCTTTTCTTTTGTTGCTTACTTTCCTTATGCACATGCTGCTAAATTTCTATTTGTTAAGGAAGTACAAAGGAGGAAAAAGTGAGTTCTGCGTCATTTCAGTTTGCTTTTGTGCTTTGATCTGGTCAGAGCCAGCCAAATTCTGGGCAGTCAGCAATGTGGGTAAACATAAAGCAGATATCTAGAAAAGGACTTGGAGCTTTAAAGTCACATTAAGACTTTGTTATAAACTTCCACTTTGAAGACTTGCAGTATGACACATGCAGAAACTTCCATTAAAGGCTCTCATGAGATTTGTTACCAAATGTTAGCAAAAACTCAGCAGGACATTTCAAGGGGTACATGCCAAAATCTTCTGTCATGCATTTGATGAAAATGTCTTTAAAAAAAACCCAAACAATTAGTGTAAAGGAGGAAACACTACTTGCACCAGATTGATATTAAATGCAAATTTGATTTCTGGGAGCAATTTAGGAAAACAAAGACTTTTAGTGAGAGCTTAATGGAAATATGTGAAAACAAAAATGGTCTTTGCTTGCCTTTCTGTCCACTGCTCCAAAAGTATGTAGAAAGCAAGTGAATAAATGTTTAAATTGCGAAACACCAGGAAAAAGCCAGTTTATCATCAACAACCTTAATGGATTCTTACAGGCATTCTGCTATTTCTAACACTATGCTTTTTATTAAGTCTTTTTCATGAATTAGCTTGCAGTCATTTAAGTGTATACACACTGACTGTGTATTCTGGTATTTTTTTATCTTCCTCCTGTTGATTCTGTAGTATTGGCTTGAGAAGGCTTGCATGAGTTTAGGAAGAGGAAAATAAGGTTAAAGGAATGATACTGTGTCTTGTTCTAAGGCTCTGAAATCCAGTTGCTTCAATTTCTTGAAACAAATGCCCCAGTTGGGGCCAGCAAGGGAGAGAGCTTTTCCCCCTGCCCACGCCTGCTTGCAAGACAAATGGGTCCATTGTTTCTGAGGTGTGCAAATATCACCGGTCCTGGGAGGTCAGGATTGCACACACTGAGTGGGTGCTTAAAGAACTTGGATCAAATACACGTAGAAGATTTTGACGATAAGGAGTCAGTAATGATAAGACTTGTGTACTCTCTGACCGTGTTTTGGTGGTACAATGAAAACACAAAGCACTGAGCTTGTGTAAACTTATTCACTCTGCTAGTTCAAAATATGTTGAGGAGTTAACTTTCTACCAGTAGGCTTTATGCCAGATAAGGTATCATTTTTTTCTTCCACAGCCAGCATCAAAACCTAGTGCAGCTGTAAGCTTTCTGTCATTTACTTGAGCAAACTACAGAAGTGCAGTTCTGTACTTACGCCTGACATGATGCATGTATGTTGTAGGTGACCTGGTATGGTGTGAGTATGGAAATAGTGAGCTGGGAGACTGCACATATCTGAGGCTGGGGTGAGACTGAGTGAAGCTGGGCTGTGAAGGCTTTCCAGGGGACTTTGCAGCTCTTCAGTGCAAAAGATGGGGCTGAAGATAAGCTGTAGTGTAGCATATAGGTTTTTAAATTGTAGTGCTATAAAAATGATAACTTTTATTTCCACTTTACAAACAGGAGTTCCCTTAGACATAAGGGCTAATGTAATAGCCAGCAGGCTGATCAGATATTACAGAAGAGCACAAGAGTGACAGTGAGCTGGTGATCTTTGCTTTAGCTGTCATTGGTATTGTTAATGCATGAGGCAGAAGCAGTTCTTCACAGAAGATCAGTGATCATGGATTTTTGGCAAGCTCTTCAAGTTACTCATGCTCCTAATAAAAAAAGAGAAAGAAAAATTCTCCCTGATGTAAGTTATACCCCTGCCTGTTGCTGTGACCATGTACAGGAAAAATAAGCCTTGTGCTTGTGGTTCTTGAATTGCACAGACGGCTTCCACTCTGTAGTGTCCTTCATCATTAATAGTCAGAATTGGAGCAGAGTTGTGCTAAAAAGTTTGGTGTCTTAAGATGCCATCTAATCTCATCAGATTTTGAAAACACAATTTCCTCCCTACCCCCCTTAGTTTTAGGAGGAGGAACGCTTCTCTTTTTTCCTGCATTTTGTGCAGTGTGAATTCCCCCTTCAGTTATGCCTACTAGAAATGACACTTTACCAATATCTGGGACCATTATTGACTCTTACATTGCAGACAATGAAAAAGCACTCACAAACAGACTTCATTGTTGTGGTGGTGGTTTGGCATCTACTTAAAATACAGCTGGATGAGTTTTAGTGACTTGCCAATGTCTGCACTTAGCATAAGACTCTGTAGACCGGGGTTGCTGCCGGAGATTGCTGTTAGAATGAGACGATCTTGAAGGCAGGACTGAGTGGGCTCATTTAATTCCAGCACCACAAAGTGCTGTAAGCACCTGCTTCCCTCTTAATTTGAAGTTGGGTTTATCTGACTCAAGGATTTCTACACTGACTGCATTCCTGCAGTATGGAGACAGCACCAGAACTGCATGCAAAGTTAATTATTTGAAAATATTAGTTCCCCCATGTTTTTTTTGATACATCTGCTGATTTTGTATTTCTTTTGCCTACTAGTTAGGGCATGTTTTCATAATTTTTCTTTGCAAATATCCATTGGAGGATAGAATTCGTTCAAAGGCATATTCAAACCCTTGTACAAGACTTATTTTGTTTTCTTTTTATAAATAAAAGATTAAATCCTTCTCTCCCTATTATCTTATCACTCCTTTTGTTTTAATTTAGTAGGTCAGTGCAACCAGATTTTGTTTTTGAAGGTGGATTTTCTGGCCTTTTTTCAGGGCTTGGAGGTTGGGGAAAAACAGTTATGTAAGAGAATGGTTTTCATTCCACTAATGTTAATTCACTTGGCTCATAGGAAGCGCTTATTGCTTTGTTTACTTGGAAAGAATGAATATCAACACATAAATAATCAGCTGAGAACTAGATTTCCAGAAGGAAGAATTTTCCTCCTCACTTTTCTGTTAATTCAAAGCAATATCTTTTAAAATTGATGTAACTCACAGCCTTATGATGATCATATTACTTTCCCTTAGGAGTAAACACAGACAAAAGTGTCTGCTTAGTTTCCAAACTAGAGAGCAGTTGTTGCCTCAGGTACTCAAATTTCTATAAAAAAAGCCTTCTGTAGCTCTTGTAGCTATACGTACAGAATGTATCCATGTACCTGAGGACTTCCGTGCCAACTTTAAGAAGTACTAGGAACTCTTCTTCAGAAAGACACGGAAAAACAATTTACTGCACAAGCCTCCCAAAAGTGCTTTTTCAGACAGTCTTTCACTTAACTGAAGTACTCAGACCTGACGTGCTATAGCTGGAAGAAACTAACCATATCTTACAATTTCTGAACTCATTTTTCCCTTCTTTTCATTCTTGGAAAGACATGTAACAGGATGAGAGGGTCGACCATTTCTTCAGACCCTGTTGCAGTTCAACATTCAAACCTCCTTCTGGAAAATCCTCTTGGGCTAATACACTGCAATCCCACTTTTCAGTGTTTGCAAAACCTAATGTTTTAGCTTGTTAACAGCATCCCACAGACTCTCAGGTCACAGGGACAATTCATGTCCTTCACAGCTCACGGGATTTTGTAATACTCAACAACAGTAAGAGATTTGTCCAAGAGGAAGGCGCAGGCCACTGGTCATGTACGTCATCTACACTATTATGTGTTTCAGCAATATGGCTTGATTTTTAAAGCTCATAATGGAAAGTGTATTACTTACATTATGCATAAGTCGTCAGATGCTTTTATCAAGTACTTCAGCTGTTCCAGATTACAAGCATGTTTGTGGGCTATGCACATTTATTGGCTTATTTCTGTATGATGGTTTCATAATGCTGGAAATAGATAAAGAAGCAGATTCATTTTCCTCAAACTGCTTGATGTGAGAAAATTATGCTTAGAGTTCATGCTGTTGTAGAAGGTTGCTGTGACCTGTAGATGTACCACTTGGCTTATCACTTTCCAAGTTTAAAAGAATTAGCTGTCAGCAACAGAAGCTTTCTGCTTTTTTTTATGGCATTTTGCAGAAAGCAATGCTGATCCATGTCAGTAGACCTGGGATTCTACACAGTAACACTTCTAAATAAATACAAGTAACCAGTCATCCAGGTGTTTGCAGTAATGGTGCCTAAATCCCTGCTTCAGATGTCGGACTTTCGCACCTAATGAGGCAGGAGGTGCCAAGAGTTAAATAACTTAAAGGATAAGAAGTTGGAGACAGAAACTACAAGGGAGACAAGCTTAGAAAGGATACTTTGAATGCATGCGGGCTTCTGGGGGTGAGGTAGAGTTGTTGAGTGTACTTGGTTTTGAGTCAGCTGAGGACTTCATTTTCTACCCAGACTGAGTCAAATGCAAGCCTGATTTTACTTTTGTAATAACAGTTGCATGTGATCTTTTAAAAAAATACAGACCTTCTTGAGTTACATTTTCATAATGAGAAAGTATTGGTCCTTTCTGGTGATACTTGTTACTGGTCAAAATCTCTTGTTCTGCTGGTTTTCAGATGTAGTCCAGGACAGACATCCTTGGGGATGACTGAGTTAGAAAGTTTCTATAGGTGGACAGTTGTCTGAGTTAACAGTAAACTGATGTTTAATGTTAAAATGAAATCACACTGCCAGTACTGTGCTGGAACTCTCCATTTTTAATTACTATTAAATCACAGTTAAAAATAATAAAAATGATAATAATATGGCCTTAGACTTTATCTTGCTCAGTGGGACAGCAGAGGCTGAGGTATATGCAGGGAAAATCAGTATGAAACTTTTTTCCTCAGTGTTTTGAACTTTGTGTTCATTTACATCTGACATTACAAGGCCTGAATGTAAAATACTGCCAAGTCATGACTGTAACAAATCTGCACCTACTTGCATGTAAGGTGGTCAGAATTCAGGCCTGGGAATATTTACTCCCTGCAGACTGTCAGTAGTCTGGCAAATATGAGTGCACACCCTCACCCAGAATAATCTTAGGGCCTCATTCATGTTTGGCTTAATCTACTTTGGAAAAGGAAATACCTTGTGACATTCTTCAGTGGCCTCTATGGACAAATAAATAAAAGATTTAATGGATCTCTCACAGTAGGACACTGGCAACCAAGAAGGACCCTGAGGACTGGGTTGTTTAAATTAGGCAGAACTTGGGATATTTTCAGAGCTCTGTAAGAGATGAGGAAGAGGTCTTTCATCCACCCAAGTTCCTGGGGTTCTGAGGGAAAAAAACTGCACCATGTTTAGCACAGGGAACCACTGTTTCCCTTGGGTGTTTTGAGGCTGTATGTCTGCATCATATAGTCTGGCCTCATTCCATCGAATACATTCCTCTGAATTGGATGCTAGATGGTAATGGCTTTTGTAATGTCAGCAGGTAATTAATTATGATAAATGTGCAAATTGTGTATTGTATCAATAGGCTGTATAGAGCCAACAGGGTGCACATGACTAAAAATATAGTGATTATAGGTCTGCAGTAGTAATGAGCACTGTGGCACTATACCACACTGAGTCACTGGGAGCTGTGCTGTCAATTACTTGTGGATTAAGGACCACTGCGATTTTAACCAGATCCCTTATGACCTGAATGGAAAGCCCCAAAGGGTTTTGTGGCACTGCCTCTTACAAATGCTCCATGACAGATCTCTTTTCAATTCTTATTCTTTCTTTTTTCCTTTTTTTCTTTTCTCTTTTTTTTTTTTTTCAAAAGAAAATCAAACTTCAAAGTAGCAGCCTAACTTATGATTAATATACCTTACAGTATGTATCCTATTACTTTTTTCTTGTCCCATCCATTAGCCTTCACTGTGGCTTCTGCACCTGAATGCTGAAGGGAAGGAGAGGGCGGGGGGGAAACAGATGATGAGTGCCAAAAGAAAAAAGTAATTGTGGTGATAAGGAGTTCTTGGAGAAAGAATCCTTTCCCTCACAATTTTCCAACCTCTTTTGGCTTTCATGTTATCCTCTCATTGTTATTTGTGTGTGCATGTATAAATATGTGTGCGCATGCATATTAAGCACATTGTTATATGTAAAGAGGGTGCTTCTTCATGTCGACACATCAAGAGCTCAGAACCATTTTGTCAACATACATAAGCTATTAAACTATCCACAAATGACGTCTTTGAGGTCATCTTCTGTAGCCAGAATGAATTTCTCTTTAGCAGTACAGATGGATACTAGGAAAGCCAGCAGATGTATTGTAGCTAATCAGAAAGAGGCTCAGCAGGGTAACTAAAATCTCTGCTAGAATTCATATCCCTTCACCGAGTTTAATTAAAGAGCTTTGTGTGCATCCTTTTGTTTTATCTGTTGCCAGTGTTTTGTCTCCTATTGTGGCGGTTCCCTCAAATAACCATCAATTTGCTGTGATAACCTAATGAGGAGAACGAGCAGCACTGTTTAATTATATAAAAATGATAATGAGCTTTGGCTGCTGGAGAGTTAAGGAACTGCTGCTGGACACTGGAATACAAAAGAGCTGGTGCCAAAGGGGCCCCTGGAAGTCTGTGACACTTCAGACTTCATTGCTGAGCAGCAGTAACTGGCTTGAGCAAGCAGCAGGCTAGCAGAGCTTCCTTTGGGGAGAGGTAACTGAATTATTGAGCAGCCTCCTAGCAGCTGGAAGGGAACAGGCATGGGCAGATTTCTGTTTCACACCCCAGCGAAAATACAATGCAGTTGAAAGAAAGCTCTCTTGTCCTACATAAGAACAATGCCTTTGGCACTGTACTCCATTCCTCATCCTCCTGCCAGAAGCTGGAGTTTGGGCATAACCAGGTGTCCTCTGGTGCCATTTTGCTGCAGGAGGTAGCAGGAGAACCTGGGGGAATGAGGTTCTGGGTGCTGGGGAAACATAAGCCAAGGTGCAGATTACTCAGGTATGCCTGTGCTCTATCTAAGAGTAGCGTGGATTCAGGTTTATCAAGAGATAACTCTTCTAAGAGGTAAAAGCTTTCCATTTTCAGACCTTTTTTTCCCCATTTTTTTTTAGCCAAAAGGTAAGTAAAATCTTGTGCAACCTCTTTGTTTTACATCCAAGTTATTTAGTCATTGAAGTTACTGTTTTCTATTTTCCTTAGCTGGGATCATGCTGAAGTAAGCATGGGGCGGGGAGCATTGGAAAACAGGAACTGCAGTGGAGCAGGGGGATTAATTGCTGAAGCCCTGTTTCTTAAAACAGAGAACCAGGTGCCTGGAATTCAGTTTAATATTGATGTGACTGACTACCATGTGTGGATCGTCCTGATTAATCACAGCACTAATGAACTCCTGAGGTGTATAGTACCTGTAGGAACTTGCAAGTCAGGTTTCCAGACATATTGCCACTTGGCTGGAACATGTGTGATGGAGTTGACAATAATGTGTCCAGAACTGAGGATGCCTGTGAAGGCAACAGGAGATGCTTTTTCATTCTCAGCACATTGCCTGGCCATACCACTGTGGGAGAGGAGGTGGAGGCAGGCAAGGGCACCAATGCAATTGAGGTAAGGTGGGGTGAAAGCTGTGAAAGAGCAATGTTGTTAGAAGTCTGACCTGAAGAGGGCTGTGACAGTACTGCTTCTGACACTGCTGTACAACTAGTACTCAGAAAGTGGAAAAAACCTTTGAGGAACACTGTTTTTACCAGGGTTTGTGTTGGTTGTGTGTAAGAAGGACTGATGTGGGAAAGGTAGTACTGAGCTAAAAGATGCCACTTTGCCTTTGTTTCAGCTTTCACTATGCCATGTGTTTTTGTATCAGGAAGGGTGTGCTGGAATAGAGTCTTAAACAGAGAGGTTAAGGTACATTTACATTAGGATTGCTTTACAGGTGTAGGATACAATTGCATTATACAGGCAAAACATTTTTATTGCTGTTGTCAGTCTTTTAGATCCTGACCCCTTTGACTGGGTCCTTTGTTTGCATGTGGTTCTGCAAATTTCTCATAATAGCAAGTTAATAGATGTGCCTCCTTCCTTCCTTCCTTTGCGTATCCTCAGCACCTCTCCTCTGCAACTCATACTGTCCATAACAGGGTTATTCACCTGCTTTTCTTCACTGGGTCCTCCAGTTCTGCCAGTCTCTACTCTTGTATTTCATAATATCCTCTGCCCTTACCCTTCTTTCATCCTCGTGGGCATTGAAGCCAGACAATGCTGTTCAGCCCAAGAGCCAGAGAACTCCTTTGGCTCAGGTCTTTTGTGTTCCAGTGGCTAGCCATGGCAACTCCTGCACAACCAAGGCATATCATTTTTACATGAAGAGTACCACACACCTTCCTCATTGGGAAAGATGTGAATCTGAATTGCTTCCTCCTTTTTCAGCCTCTTTTTAACATCCCCTACCATTTATAACCCAATCTCATAAGTTCATTCCAAATGCCATCTATGTAATACATCCTTTTCTCTCTACCCAGACAGCTACATCTTTGCTGTTACAACTTCAGCTCTTGTTATCTTATGGATCAGTCACTGTACTTATCCTGTCATAAATCTGACAGAGGTACCCTACCCAATCCCAGTGCTCCTGCAAAGACAACTTTCCCAATGCTTAAGTTTAACCCTGTTGTCTGTGCTCTGTGCTTTCCCATTGCCTCGCTCTAGAAACTTATGCTGCTTGTTTTTACTTCAAGGCTTATCATGGTCTGTCTTCTCCCTACCTATCATCACTTCCTCAGTATTGAAGAGTTAGCTTCCACATCTAATAACACACAGTCCTGGCCTCCCCTGAGTAGTCACCCCATTTTGAAACGTTCTTCATGCTTGAAAGGAGTGTCCTGTGAAGCTCTGCAAAGCAGCTTCTTTTGGCTTTTAGCATCCATTCATGCGACTCTTCCTTTCCACATTGCCCCTTAAAAGACTTTATATATGGCTAATGTGCTGGTTGCACTTGTCTTATTTTACTCCCTTTCCTGGCCATACTGCCCCAACATTTTACACTCAGGTCACGAATGCTTTGGAACTGGGACTGTCACCCTCTTC
>JBCJKH010056936.1:5418-15486 GCA_039877255.1 Loriculus beryllinus | reverse complement strand
ATGTTCCAGCCGCTCCAGCCAATGAGTCAGTGTCATTTGGAGCTCGGCTCAGATGCCTCTATACAAATGCCCATAGCATGGAAAACAGACAAGAGGAATCAGAAATATGTGCACGTCTACGGGGGTATGATATAATGGGCATCACAGAAACATGGTGGGATGGCTCCTATGACTGAAGTGTTGGAATGGAAGGTTACAGGCTCTTTAGAAAAGACAGGCCCATCAGATGGGGAGGGGGAGTTGCCCTTTATGTTAGGGATAGGATTGTTTGTAGGGTGTCACGGGGTGACACGGTTGTGTTGTAGGGTGCACATCACATGGGATTTAATTCAAGGCTTTAGTTCATGGTTAATTCACAGCGATTCCTCAGCTCAGGAAGCTCTGAGAGGGATCTGCATCAGGAAGAGGAGCAAGCCCAGCTTTGCAGGACATACAGAGACATTCAACCTGCCTGCTTCTCCCATGGGAGATGGGAGCTGAGCAGTACCCATGGGACAAACACCAGGAGATGTCCAACTGCCTGGAAAAGGAGCTGCTTTGGGGACCATCCCAGCACTGAAATCAGGATGGAGCTGACCTGGGGGAGTAAGAGGTGACACCGGGCACAAGGACCGGGTGTTGTTGTAGGTGGCAAAAGTGGGTTGTAAATAACAGGAGGATGGAAAAGGGGCTTGGAGCAAGATGCTCTAGTGGAAGATGTCCATGGCCATGGCAGGGGTTAGAACTGGATGAGCTTTATGGTCCATTCCAACACAAACCAGGCTGGGATCCTATGAGGAGATGCTACTGGAGTATCTGGATGCTACTGGAGCTGGACAACTTGGGGACCCTCACCTCAAGCTCATTCCATCCCAGCGTGTCCGACCAACACCTCCAGAGCATTCAGATGTAATTCAGACAGGAATAAAGGTTTAATCCACCTGGGTTTGAAACAGGATTTTCCCATATCCTGCTTTTGGCACGTCCCCCCGGCCAGGGCATTGCACCTCACTCCATAACAGGGCCACAGCTGCTGCGCACGAGGTTGGGATGTTAATATTTTAGGTTTTATGGGCTTCTTTTTCCCCTTTTCCCCCCCTCTTTTACCCTTTCGGCACCACAACTCCCTGGGGCCCCTATGGAACATCTGGCCAAGCCACTTCTGCTTCCATTTATTGGCACTTAATGTATTTGTGGATCAGCAGGGAAAAGTGACCCATGCATTTACTGGAGCTATATTGGGTGACCCTTTGGTGATGCTTCCTTGAACATGAGGGTTTTGAGGTGCTGGGGGCCTGATCCAGACCCAAGGAAGTCAAATGCAGATCTCCCTTTTAAGATCCAGGACTGTTAGATCCTGATCCAAAAACACTAAGGGAAATTAGTCAAATAAATGCTCGGTGAATATTATTCCATATTATTCATTCTCTGGGAATATTTGAAGGTATTATTCACTCCTTGTGCGTGTTATTAAAGCAGCTCCCACTTGAAGAAAGAAATTCAATGGTAAAACCCCTTCTCTTTTATCTCTTTTCTGCTCTTTTTCCTCCCCATCCCTTCATTTCCAGCAGTCTGCAAGCCCAGGAGAAGGCAGGAGCACCTCAGATCCTTGCGGATGAGCAGTTTAATGCAGGGATGGTCTTCCGGATCCGTGCTTCCACAACACCCATCACTGCAAGGGCTTGTGTGTCCTGCTCCCTCCTGCTTGTCTTGCAGCAGCAAGTTCCACTCATTGCATCTGAAAGGTGACAACAGCCCAATCCTCCCTTGTCAGCAGACTCCTCCAAGCTCTCTTAAGCCCTTCCAATGGCCATGGATCCAATTCCAAGTCAGTTCCCCGTGTTTGGCTAAACTCAGGCAGCTTTCAAAGCTAAAAATGATTCCTTGCACAATCCAAAGCGTGGGCTTCCTTTGCTTGGAATCCAAACACAGGAGGCATTTTCCAAGGAGATATTTTGGGGGAAAAAGGCATGAAAATGTGGCAAATCTTGCAGCCCTTTCCCTAAGGAGGAGCTTCATCCACTTCTGGCACTGCCACACATCCCATCGCATCACGAAACAGGATTTTCTGCATGGGCCTTTGGGAACAACAGGGAATGCTTCACCTCTGGGCACATCGGTGCACAAATACCCTCTTACATGCACAAGGCAGCACAACAAATCCCAATGGTTTTCCTGGGGACCAGCAGGACCCAGGAGCCGACAGCGGATCCCCATGTTGGTGGCTGAGAAGCTTCCCAGCACTTCCCAAAACACTGAAGAAAAGCAATTTCCCCTGTTCCTGGATAGCACCTGAGGCCTGTTCTTCCTTTTTACAGGCTCAGCTGCTTTCCAGCTTCCCCTGCATGTTTGTAACAGCTTCAACATCAAGCTGTTAACACCCTGCCTGGCTCTCAGCCACCATCCCACCGGGAATGTGTCCCCAGCGATGGATGGATCAGCATCCTTTGCTCAGTCAGGGATGGGAATGCTCTCTCCTCACGTGTTCCATGTGGATGGGGCTGTGGTGGGGAGTTGCTGCTTCTCCCAGGGGCTGTTTGAGGGCTGGTAAAGCCCTGCAGAAGGGCACAGAGGGATTTCAATCCACCTTGGGTGGCTTTTAACAGAGGGTGCGAAGAGCATCCCGCAGCCCCACATGAAGCTTGTGCCCGTGGGATCATAGAACCATGGAACAGACTCAGTTAGGAATGACCTTTGGGATCATCAGGAGATGCTGGAGGACAGCAAGAGCTGCCCCTCTTCTTGGGATCATGCAGGAAGTTTCCTTTCCATCTGCACAGCCCAAGCCTGACATCGGATCTCACAGCTCTGGCTCTCATGGGGGCATTTTCAACACTAACAAAGAGCAGCTTTTCCTGCTTATGACCAAGTCCAGTTACTGGGGAAAGAAACCAAGGAAAGAAAGAAATCCAGGCCAGGAAGGAAATCACCACGTGCTTTCATAGCTTGGTAGCACTACATGAAGGGTTTCAACCCTTTACTGTCCTTTGCTTTTCAACTTGGAGAGGGACCAGCAGGACGATGCGATGAAGAGACTTCCCAGAGACCAACTGTTCCATGTGATATCCACCCTTCCTGATGGATATTTGTTTGGAAAAGAGAGTGAGCTCTAAGTGATGATGGATGTTGACAGGCCCCAGGGTGGACTTATTTATGGTGAAACAATTGGGAGCTGAAGACTAAGAACCTCTTCTCATCCAGAGGGACAACTGGCTTTGCACTCCAGCGCTGCGTTACTGTGGGACCTCGGTCGTGTCATCTCATCCTTGTTTCATCTGTGATGCTCATGGAGATGCTGCCTTTTCCCATGCAACAGGCTCTGGAAAGCTAAGGATCAGTGTTTTTCAAGGCAGTAACCACAGTGATGTTTTCTTCCCTGTGTTCTTGCATGTCTAAATCCCGAGCTCTTTTAATTTCTTGGGAAAGCATCTGGTTTCCAGCTCCGGGTCTCTCCAATCTGTCATTTTACACAAATATACAAACATCCCTCTTTGTGGATGATGGATTAAGGCTGCACTTTGGCTTGGATCACACAGCCCGGACTGGAAGAGGAGCTTTGAAGTCCTGAAAACTCCACATTCCTGTAGTGGCAGCAGAACAGCACACAGGAGAGATGGATATGTTGGGAAGCACAGACTCCTTTACGCTGCTCCAGAGTCATCCCGTATACCATTGCACACTTGGTTAATACACCTAAAGGGCATCGTTACCCTCTGCTTCCTCTGCGGTAAGCTGGATCTCACATGGATTTACACTGATTTACACTGGGCAGCCAGGGAAGAGCTTCTGCCTAAGAGCTCATCTCAGTCTCCCCTTTGGAAGTTTAAAGCCATTCCCCTTGTCCTATCCCTACATCCCTCTCCATGTTTCCTGGAGCCCCTTTAGGTATTGGAAGACACGGGTGAGAACAGCCTGTGGTTTGTCTCCCCATGCTGTCGCTCTCAGTCCCAGGACCTTTCACCTTGCACATGAGAAGGAAAACATCAGTTTGCACTGCCATGATTTTGTGCTGATTTCCTTGCTGAAGCCATAAATCAACACTTATCCCAGGCTGGAGTTACGTGCCTGTGCTGGAGATGGATGGAGCCAGCTGCCAGCAGGAATTACCAAGGAGCAAAGTGGAATCTGGAATCATTGGTTTAGGCCTCAGGGCGAGCTCAGATATTCAGGTGATTTATACAGGAGGAAACTGATTTATGTCCCGCACTAAAACCCCGCACAATCTCCTGCTTTTCATCTCCCATTCGGGAAGGACACCACCAATGTAATGAATTGAAGCTCTGCATTCCCCATTATGATTAGTTTATGGGTGAAGTCCTGCCCTCAAAGGGAGATTTTGCCTTGCTCTTCTGCAGAGCAACAGTTTTCCATCACCCACTGCTTTTTTTATCCCACCTTTTATGTGTGTTTCAGGTCCTGTCCATGCGGAACCCCCACAGAAAGCCTCATGGATCAGCAGGGATGAGCAAGACCACATGGAGAAGAGGTTGTTTGGCTGTTTGGCAAAGCGATGAGGATGTCCCATGTCACCTCCAGGTAAAGAGTGAGTTAATCCATAAGGTGCGAGTAGATGGTGCTGAGTAATTCACAGCATCCTCACCAGGATGAAGTGGTCCATCCCCAGCCAAAGCTGGTCAGGAGGAGGATTAAAAAGCATTTGATGCTCCAAAAATGCCACTGCACATACAGAAAACTGAGGCAGCATCACACTGACCTCATCTTAAACACAGCAGGCAGGAATAAGCACCTCAGGCCCTGATCCTGCTGCTTGTTGGCATCTGAGGTTTTCTTTGTTCAGAAAGCATCCAGAGGGGGAAAAGGACATGAAAAAAGACATTGTAGTTCAGTGTCCAAAGAGTATCTCAGTGGGAAGATAAAGCTCCTAATCATAGCATATTCTCTTCTTTTAGATGTTCCACTTCCATTAGGATGTTCCACTTCCATCCCCACTGCAGTGGTTGCTTTGGTTTTACCCATGTGGAAATGGAAGAGTATGGAATGCAATGGTTCAGGTAAGCGAGGAGTTGAGTGTTTTCCTTTCTTCTCTTCCCGTGGCTGGTGCTTTCCTCGGGATCCCTTTGCCTTGGACACCTTCATCCCTGTCCCCATTCCCTCCTTGCCTGCCTCCTGGGTTGCCCCATGGTCGTGGAGGAGCTGACAGTAACACTGAGTTTCTCCACTGCTCCAGCCTCAAGTGAGCTTGTCACAACACTCAGATGCTGCAGGAAGAGGCCATCAATAAGAAATCATCCTCCTTCAGACCCAGATTCCAGACACAGGGATCAAGCACCGGTCGTGTGAGCACCAAGCCCTCAAAGGATGCTCCGGCCTGTGAAACAGCCCAGGATAACGAAGTTGTGCAAACAACTTAGAGCAGGAATGCACGTTTTTGGACAGGGCTGGTGCCCAACCTGCCAGGAAAAACAGCCTGATCCCAAGGGAGCAATGTCATTAGCTCATTTCCCATTGGCGCAGAGAGCAGTGCAGTGTTTGCAGGGCAGCGTGGAACACCCCAGGGACATCCATCCCCTCCCTCGGAATGGACCAGCACCCCCATCCTGCAGCATGGCACAGGCAGCAGGTGTAGGGATGGAGGCAGGAAAATGTTTATGGAGCTTAGGAAAAGCTGAGGTTTCTGGCAGGTTCCTGAGATGTTCTCTTTGGCCCGGAGCTCTCTGCTGTATAAACTGTGGAATTAAGAGTCAAACATGAAACCAGAGCAATAGGCCAAAGGCAGAGCTGGCAGCTGGCTGGGGCTTGGATTTTCCTCCATGCAAACATGTCCAAGCCAGGCTTTTGGAAGGGAAAAAGGTGAGGAACAGGGAAACAAAAGAAAGGGGAGCCCCAAATGGGGATGGAAATAACCCCTAAAGGAAGAGGGATGGAGCAGCAAGAGATGGAGAAGTTGATGCAGCGACTGCATAGGCAGAAGCAGCTGCCAAGCAACGTGGTCCAGGGGATGGAGGAAGCCTGAGGAGCATCTCCAGGTTGGTGCCACCAGCCCTGACACCGGGTGACACCCTGGGGCCTCAGTTCTGCTCCCACACGAGCAGGAGGGTGCTTGTCCACCAGTGTCTGGTTCGTATTGGTTTTGCTGGAGATGTGATTGTGCTTTTCAAGATCAGGCCCATGCCCTGGGTTGACCTCCAAGCCATGTGGTTTGGATTAGCTGACTCATTGTTTATGGTGGGGCTGAGACACAGAAAACATCATCTGTGTTGGGCACGGAGGGAGATTTTGTCTGCAGAGCATCAATGTGTTGTGAGATAGGCAGGGAAGGAGGGCTTTCCTGGGAGTTTTCATGGGGGATTTCTGATGTGCTGCAGGTAAGCCCCCAGGACCAAGGGGTTAAAGTGATTCCCAGCATCAGAAACCTTACTTCCATCCTCTCAGCTTTAGCTTTCTCTAAGCAATCATCCAGACGTGCTGGGGATAGAAGTCAGATGTGGTCTGAGCTGATGTGAGGAATTCAAGCGGGGAAAATCATACCATGTGCATATGAAGCAGGGATTTGGGAACAGAGCTGCTCGGTCCTGACATTGCCTCCTTCTTCCTGTGCTTATGTACAGAGCCCTTCCTCTAATCAGGTGTCCCTTGAGCTCAGCAGTGGGATCTCAGCAACCTCAGCAAGCCAGGCTTTCATCAAGGCCAAGCAAAGCATCAAGCTGTGCTCCTTGGTGCTGCCATCATCCCTGCACATCGCCAGATCCCCACAGTCGTGACCACCGTGACAGATCCTCTCCTGGTGTGATCCCTCCTGCAGCCAGGTAGGGCTTTGCTGAACGAACCCACTCTTCATCTGCAATAAGCACATCGGGTCGGGTCCATGTCCTGGTGTCTGCAGGGTTTGGGGGCATTTCGATTGCAGAACCCTTCCAGCCCTGTTGGAACATCCATTGACTTCACCATGGCTTCCATAAAGAGAGGAGCAAGAGCAAGGTCCTTGCATGGGCTCCAGCAGTGAGAGGGGTGGTTTAGGAGCTGTTTGAAGCCTTGTGCCAGTAGATTTTGGGGGAATCAGTGACAATGGCTTCTCCTTTTGGTGTTTTGCGAGTCAGGGGATGGAAACTCATGAGAGTAAAGGGGGAGCATCCCCTCCCTCGACCTGTGCTCACGCTGCTGGTGACAGAGCCAGGATATGGTGGTTTCTAAGCTGCCTTGACCTCTTTGCCACCACTCCAAGCTGTCCTCTCCTCTGTGCTGTGCCCTTAACAGACAATGCCCCATTGATTTCCCAGGGAGCTCATGCCAAAGGAGAGGGTCGTGCTGACACTCCACATCATGGCCAGGCCCCGATCTGCCCTTGGAAATGCCTCTCACAATGCACAGCCTGTGTACGTCGGCGCGTCGTAGCACCAACACTGCAGCCTGGTGATCGGGGGCACAAAAAGGGTCTTATGGTGGCAGGGCACGGGACGTGCCTTTCTCATGGATGTCACTGGGTTGGGCCCTTTTCTCACTGGAAACAAAATGCCCTTTAACAATAAGGCAAAAGAGATGAACTGCCTGTGCTGTGGGGCTGAATAGCGCCGGTCCGTCCTCCCCCTCCATGCGTGGCCTTTCTGTAGGGTGCCCGATAACCCCGGCTCATGCTGGCTCAGATCCCTAGGGAAAAGGGAATTAACACTTCATATGTCTACCCTTGCAAGAGCCCAGACGGCCGGGATCCAGGCTGCTTGCTGTTCCACGCTGGAATTCCTCCTGCTCTCTGCCAGCGGCTCCGGTTGGGTTTCATCTGAGCCCATCTCCCTGGAGAGCCACCAGCATCAGCATCACCCCCAAATCTCCCTCTTCATGGAAGCAGGAGGTGAAAGCCTGGGGTAGGGCTTTGTAAAGGGTCAAATGCTGGGGAGAGCTCAAGTGTAACAGCATAAAGCCATGAAACACAGGGAAGGGCTGGCTCCTATTGGGCTCTCCATCATCCAGCACCGTCCTTGGGGTCGTGCAGACTTTGTTCTGCTCAGCGCCGGCTTGTTGGTGATGCTGCTTTTTGGGTTTGATCTTTAATCCCCTGTTATTTCTATAGAAGCCTTTTTCCAAACCAGGGCCTATAAAATCCCAGCCCCTCTCCTTGCTCCTTCATCCCCAAGTAAATATTTTCCTGCTCTCATAAACACAAGGCATTAAGTGCTCCAGAATGAAACCAATGCTCAGAGAGGCACCACTCCAGGGACAACCCACGTTCCTCTCCATGCAGAGATGCTTAAAGCACAACCCAAAATCACCCCTTTAATTTCCAACCCTTGTCTGTTGGGACCCGTCAACTGCTCAACCCAACCCGTTTCCTTCCTTCACAGGGAGCTGAGAGGAGGCAAAGCTCTGCCAAGCAGGTCCTAAACTGGGATTTTTCACAGGAAAACCAAAGGAATGAGCTGGCTGGAGCTCAGGGGGTTCCAGCTCTTCCCAGAATGTCCCAGAGCTTGGAAAACTCTCATCTCAATTGTTAATTCCCCTGATGATGGATGCTGGATGTAAGGATGCTCTGATGCCTGCATTGTGTCCCATTGAGGTGCTGTCTTTGGGTTTAGATAAGACATGGGGCAAAAGATAGACTTCTAAACTCTACAGTGTGAAACCCCAGTGAAGGTCTTCGATTCCCCCTTTTCCATGAGCTTTCCTGCTGTTCTTGCCCAAGCTTGCACCATCCGGGGCCCCATCCCAGCTTTAATCCCAGAGTCCCTGCAGTCTGCACCAAATTTGCCTTGAATTGGTGGAAAATGCACCAAATTTTCCCCTTTCCCAGTCAAAATGTGGCCAGCTTGAGGCCAATGCCCTGCTTTATACAGGTAACACAGGGAGCCACAAAGGAGGTCAATCAGCTGCCCACAAGGATCGTTCGGAGCATCCCAGTGAGAAATCCCATCCAATTCCCAGATCTTGGCATTCGACCCAAGTTGTGCAATGGAGCAGGAGGGCTGGGATTGTGCCGAGGAGCACAGGATGTCCCCAGGCAAGGGGACATCCAGAGCAGGCTGGAGGAAGCCAGCAGTGCCGGGAAGGAACACTGGGAAAGTCTTTGATGAGAACATTGGCTTGGATGCAGGAGGCCTTTAGAGAAGTAAGGGGCTGAGGACATGGTTTGGGGACAGAAAGTGGATTTTGGGGATGGTTGGGGGGGTTCAATGCGTCCGACTCGATGGCCTTGTAGAGCAGGGCAAGGTCTAGAGACAGGCTGGGACAAGGGCTTAGTGGCATGGCTTAAATGGAGCAGGATCAGAGCTGGGCTCCCATCCAAGGTTCAGGGCAAAGCACAACCCTCCTGGGTTTGCAGGCTCTGGAGAGCACATTCCCATGATGGATTCCCAGCAGCAGAAGCAGCAAACTTCCCAAAAGGGCCCGAATCCCATCAGCTGAACAGCCCCCTTCTCAGGCTACTTGTGATCTTGGGATCTCTGGAGAAAGCACTGAATAAGAAGGAGTTTCTCCCTCCTTTGAGGCTCTTGTTTCCCTCCTCCCTAGGGAGCATCCCTTCCCCCTGCAGCAATGCAAGTCTGAGGCCAACCCATCAAGCTGCCCGGGGCTCTTCCCACCATCCTTCTGCTCCCAAAAGCTTCCTGCTGGGAAACCATCCTCTTGTCATCAGCTGCAGTCAGAGCCCTGCTTGCTTCCTCCATTGGCTTTTATAGGATGTGCTGGGATGTGAGTTGGACAGTTAGGGTAAGGCATAGGTTTGGAGTCTCAAAGCAGCAGCTGAAAGCTTGGGAGCATCCCAGTTTGTGGTTGTATGTCTAAAGGGTCTCCATCATTATTTCTTCCCCTCCTGCTTCAATCCCACACCCTCACTTTCACCTTTACAGGGGAATAGGGGCATCCATGAGGATGAGAGAGCTGGATGGGGCTTGGAGCAGCCTGCTCTAGTGGAAGGTGTCCCTTCCCATGGAACTGGATGAGCTTTAAGGTCTCTTCAACCCAAACCAGTCTGAGCCCTCGAGCATCATCTGCTCTCCCAACCCTGAGACAGGAGGGATCTTTTCACCAATGGGGCGACACCAACCGGGAATGCTGCACCTCTCCCTCCTGCTTCAATCCCACACCCTCACTTTCACCTTTACAGGGGAATAGGGGCATCCATGAGGATGAGAGAGCTGG
>JBCJKH010056932.1:0-17194 GCA_039877255.1 Loriculus beryllinus | reverse complement strand
CCTCAACATAAAAAGGACATGGAACTGTTGGAACAAGTCCAGAGGAGGGCCACGAGGATGACCAGGGGACTGGAGCACCTCCCAATACGAAGACAGGCTGAGAAAGTTGGGGCTTTTCAGCCTGAAGAAGAGAAGGCTGCATGGAGATCTTATAGCAGCCTTCCAATATCTGAAGGGGGCCTATAGGGATGTTGGGAAGGGACTCTTCATTAGGGATTGTAGTGACAGGACAAGGGGCAATGGGTTAAAACTTAATCAGGAGAGGTTTAGATTGTATATAAGGAAGAAATTCTTTACTGTTAGGTTGGTGAGGCACTGGAATGGGCTGCCCAGGGAGGTTGTAAATGCTTCATCCCTGGCAGTGTTCAAGGTCAGGTCGGACAAAGCCCTGTGTGGCATGGTTTAGTGTGACGTGTCCCTGCTTATGGCATGGGGGGTGGAACTAGATGATCTTAAGGCCCTTTCCAACCCTAACTATTCTATTATTCTATGATAAGATACAAAAAATAGACCAGTTCTTGCCTCATCATCCTCAGTAAACGTCATTCGTTTGTTTGCATTAGCTATTCAAGCTCCGTTAATCTTTTTGAACAGTAAAGGTATTCAAGACATCTGTATACAGCTGACAACAGGTGTATAGAAGACTGGTGCCATTCTAAAGAGGCAGCTAAAGCCCCAGAGATGGCATGTCAACACTAGGTGCTGATGAGGAAGCATCAGCTCTATGAAACTATAAAACCCTTCATCCCATATGGCGAAAGATTCATAGTGAAAATGAACTTATCATTTCCTTATAGAAGTACACTAGTGGTATAATAAGCTGCCAAGGAAGGAAATCTGATCACCTAGCAACTGCTCTGGCCTGAAAATTTCTAAATCTGAGGATTGGGAACATATTTTCAAGGATAGTTCCAATTGATTCACATGGCTGTTCACTTTCTCTCTGCTGACCTTTCTCTCCCATTGCCCAATTTTCCTCATCACGGTTCACTTCTGTGTAAACAGTGTTCATATGCCTGTCCTGTGAGCAGACCAACTCCACCACATAAAGACAAGCAGTTTCCCCTCTGACTTTAAGTACAAAAATTAATTATATGTATAGTTCTTCTTCACAGTTACTCGTGATAAAGAGTATGTATTTCAGAATTTATACAAATGTAAAACCCACCTTACTATGCTATGACTTGCTTTGCATATGTCATTGCTCCTACTGCCTTACTAATTTAATTGTACTGTTCACATGAAAAAATGATGCCAACATTTAAATCCCTTTCTCCCAGTAGGCACAAATGCCAGTGAAAGAACACTGACTTCAGGTTAATTTCTATTTAAAAGATGTACTTAGCTTCCCCAGAGGTCTTAAATAGGTAGATAACGTTACTACAGAGAATCCCTGAATCTATAAAGAATTTTTACCAGCAAATTCTCATGGGCTTTTATACCACATTGCAGAATCCTTCTCTGCTCAGCGCAAAGATCTGTTAATGTTACTGTTGTCAGACCTTCTCTTTGTTCTTTAAGAAGGATAACTTCCTCTTCTTTTTCTGACAGTAATTAGTACCTCTCCTTATCACAGAAGTAACTCAGCAATGCTTAATTCTTCATTCTTCATGCTAGGACCAGATTTACAGATTGATGCAGAAGTATCAGAAACAGTAAAGATTAATTTTTGGGTATGACTACACTGGATTCTTATCATGGAAAGTTATTAGCGTATTCCATGCTTTATTTTGGCCCATGCTCTTTAGCAGTGTCCTAGACTATGCCCAGACAGGGCTCAGGAATTAGCACAAGTCAGACAGAATTCCTAAAGTCAATTTGGATACAGTCATCCTCTTTCAGACGGAACTGAGTTTAGATGTGCAAACAAAAACTACGTTTTTCCAGGTTGTCTTATCATCTGAAGCCATTAATTTACTAGAGTGGACATGAATAGTCTATATGCCTAAACATTATAGAAGTAAAAAATATATACATTAGGTACTAGAATGAATAGAGTTTGGTATAGATACAGTTGATTAATGCTTATAGCTTCTTCCAGGTTTGGTGATAAATTCAGACCAATATTAGTCTGCACAAAATTAAGATCCTTGGCCAAGTTAATAGGCATGCACAAATGGACAGGTAGAACAGTCAGGCAACAAGCAGCTCTGTACTAGTCTTTGTCTCCTCTGTACTCCTTGGACATAACCTGTACTTGACTGTTGCAACAACTCTAGCTGCTTAAAAGAGAAATTCTTTTGCATTCACATCCCCTGCACACTCATTCAACAGCAAGGTATCATTTATCCCTTATAACTAATTAATTTAATATGTTATCTAATTCTTGTTGCTCAGAAACTATATACAATGAAGCAAAGTTTCATGATTTTTGGTGAGAGAAAAGTCCAATACATAACTTGGATTACTTGTGGACAGGCCTAAGCTACTCAGCTGACCTCTATGGGATTGCTTCCTCGAACTAACAGTGACCTTGGCAATAATGAAAAAAGCTGTATTTTCACAGGGATAACAACTCTTGAGTCATCTATTACATTTTCTGGACACAAGCAAGTTTTTTTTTTTTATCGGTAGTATTACAGTATTGTGTGTTGTCTTTTTGTTCTTAAGCTAATAAACTGATGGCTTCCAAGCAGACATAAGTGTCAGTTTATAACTCTATTTCCAGGCTATTTCAGTAGTGCAGTGATTTGCTCCTTTCTCTAAGGACTAATTTTTGGGTAAGATAAAAGTTTCATAGAGCATCTAAGTACTTAATTTATAAACACCTTTAACAGATATTCTGAAGATGTGCGAATATGATTTTTTTTTTCACACTTACATCAGGGATACTTTTTTAGGAAACAGGCTACTTTAGTATTGGCAAGACAGGTTTAATGATAACTGTGAAACTGTAGAATAATAGCCGAACATCTTACCGCTTTTACTATCTACTTGTGCCTACTATGTCTCATGAATCAGAATCACTATCAATCTGTCCTTACTCTTTGTTGAGGAATTTACTAAACATAGTACTATCATCTGGTCTTCTGATTCTTTCCAGATCACTATTACATGTCACTTCAGAAAAGAACTACTTTAAATATTTAATTAAAAAAAATCACTCTAAATAGAGAAGAAACTGATAACATTAATGGATTTTGTAAGCCTTGGAATGGCTTTGTCTTTTTCGCCCTTTCTGTGGTAACCCTGGGAAAGGTACATGAGAGGAAAGGATTCAGAAATAAAATACATGTATTTTTGTCATATATCAAATGGGATAAATTAACTTTTTCTTAAAGCCTTACTACTCACAAGTCTCTCTAAAACATTTTAGGTGCAGAAATTACTACAGTGTTTTATGGAAGCCTTCTCTACCAGTCAAAGCAAATAATCTCTTCATGACTTATGAATGCTTTCTGCTGCAGTGTGCCAGGAAAAGGCTTTGTCAACATGTGATCTTTGCTTTCTTTATTCAACACAAATATCTCCAACCACATTTGACATTTCAAGCATTAAACATAATACTGAATATAAATCAGGGCAGTGGAGCCAAAAACTTGCCTCATGGGAGATATCTTCAAGGGAATTTTGAACAGGAAAAAATATTTTGGTCCTAAGGCAAACTCAAAACTTGTGTAGGTGCAAAATTATTATCAAGATTTAGAACAGTTCACATAGTATTCAGAGAGGTATCTCCAGCAAAGCTTGTTTGAGTCCTAGAAGAAGGCAAACACTGGGGTTGTACTCCGCACAGACTCAACTAGGTCCTAAGGTGGGTTAATCAGCTTTACCAAGAATGTTAATAATAGTGATAATGCTCATGAATGTGTCTGGGTTTTCTTCTCTCATTGGTCAGATACATCACTTCACCTGATTAAACTTGGAACAATTGCTCTTAATTCATGCTTTATTTTGAAGGTTGCTGTGTCTGTTTCAATCCTATAATGCCAAGAGTTCGCCTACAGAGAAACCACTATGTCTTTTCAACTATTTTAGTGAGTGCAATAAAAATTATTACTTCATCATGCAAAACTTGGCTACCAGAACACAATCCTTAATTCTATTGACACTTTTCATAGACAATATATACAGAATATAGAAGGTATCGCCACTTGCAAGTATTTTTCCAGATCTGGTCTCAGGAATTTGATTTAGCTATTGATATGTATTTTGTGATAAATAAATGTAATCTGAACAGGCAATATGATTCACTAATAGTCAGCAAGATTGTAGGTATTATGGAAGTGAGCTTTATTCCTGTGCTGCCGTTACCTTTATATAACATTGGACATAGTAATTTTCTGAACCTTAGTTTTTCTTACATTTTTAATATGCAGCACTATCATTAGATGACAGCCTTCTGGTCTTGTTGGCTAATCAAGCCACTTATGTGCAATTCGATTTTAAATGTGTGCATTTTCTGTCATACTGAAACAAGACTTACCACAGCCACTAAGGCTGCCTTACATTCAAGAGCCTGTTTTTACATAGTGCTTTGTTTTGCTCAGGAGTCTGTGAAGCTTACATGTATGATTACATTTCACTAATCAGAGGTCCAGAAACATTAAGTTGTTTTGCTCCTAACATTTATCCTTGATAGTTATTCCCTACAGAAATATTAATCCACAATAGATGCCTTATTAATAAACTCCTAACTATGAGACAAAAATATACCATTGTGCTATGGTCATTTTCACCCTATAAAAAAAAAACAAACCTGCCAAATTATGATAGTAGCAATATTGTGATATTATGGTGCTTTTATAGAATAGTCAATACATTTATTACAGGTATATTCCCACAATATTGTGAATTCAACAAGTATATGTTTATACTGCTTATTTCTTACAAAGATTCTTCTATATTTCATATTTATTCATGCTTGGATGAATCTCTTCACCTAGCTAGTTTATTAGAATTACAGGTGAGTGAAGCCATAAATTTCTACAAGGCTCCATTCTGAACAGTCTATGAAACAAAAGATTGGAAACATAAAATAAAGTGAGGAGAATCATGTCATGTTCTACTGGGAAACATATTTTATCCTTCAGCAGCATATTAAAAACGCATGTTTTAGAAATTGAGGCAAAGCATACAGTACCTTCTTCCCATGAGATATATTCCTCTGCCTAGAGCAGAATTTTCCTCTTGGCAGTGTGTATCAGAAAAGGCAAGTTCGAGAGTTTAATCTCTTTAGCATTAAATTTTCCAATTCAGAAAATAATAAAAAAATTCTATCATACTTTTAGGGGTTTTAACCAATAATTCTAATGAGCATGGGCAAGATTGATCATTTTTTCTCCAAAATGAGTTATTTAGGTTATTGAAATGTCATGATTTCATTATGTAATTTGTGGCAGTTTTTCTGCAGAATATTTCAGTAAGATGGTTTAGTGTTCTTAATCATGACAGAAAAGTGCATTCTAATGTGTTGAACTTACTTTTTGCTCCTTAATTATAAAAAAAGGTCCTTTTTAGCAATATTCCTTAATGAAACAGGTCATTCCATTCTTTCATTTGTGGACCCAACCATATAGGTATTTCCTAAGGGAAAACAATAAAATTGGTTTTAATTTAAATTTTAGTGGAAAAGCACAGTCTGGATTTTTCATTTATTTCTTTGCAGTGAGCTGTATTTCAACTCACTTGGATGTTCTGTAGCCATCCCAAATGTCTGTCAATAATGCTTTCATGCAGCACAGCAACATGTTGTAATTTTCCATTTCTAATGCACACTAAGGCATAAAATACTTCTACCTTTCATCTTTGTGCGCTGAGCTCTGCCCTTTCATTTGTCAGTCTCTCAGCTTCTCTAAACAGATGCAGGTTTTAAAAACTGCCAGCTGGAGGCACATTTTCTGTCTTCGGCAAGTCTTGCTCTGCCAACTTGGTGACCTGAGGTATGAGCAGATAATAGTTATTCCTGAACTCCATAGCAATGGCATTTTAAAATCCAGGGTGATATGATTTATTCTTGTGAAGGAAGAGGGATCTTTATAGCACATAAGACAGGAGGAATCCACAACTTCCTCTGCTGTTTCTCTTGGAGAGCATAGAGGAATAAAATACAGAAGCTCAATCAACATTCACAAAAACATTCTCATTTACAAAAAGAAATCTAGGGAATATAACCCACAGATTTTTCATCTTGGGCAGCAATATTTTCAGCTGACAGCTAATGCAATTGTTCCAAGCTTTCCTACTCTCTCTCTAAAAATATCTTCTCAACTTCAGAGGAGAAAAACCTCACTGCATAGGAGATAAATTTTGCTATTTTTTTTCTGAACAAATTAGTCTTATTTCTTTCGGTAGGAATGGTGTCCATTCCCTGCCCAGCCCAGTCTCCCTCACTCAAACAAGCAAACAAAAAAAGTCACCAGAGCAGACTATGTTGTGCTGCATTTCAGTATAAACTTTAAATTTCTTTTTGGACCTTAAAGCAGGATATATTTCTGTAATGTTTGGACTTTTAATGTGTCATGAGCTGAAGGTGTGGAGGTAAGGAGATTCCATTACAAACAGGATATGCCTGAAAGTACAAAAAGACCCTATTCAGATAATTGAAATAGTATTTAGGCTTTTTATGTAACACCATTTGTACTAAATAGTTTTTCCTATAGGCTGAGCAAGCTTCACCATAAACGTGGTGGAACTCAAGGTGGCAGCAGACACCATCAAAGCACTCTTTCCAAAACTTTAAGTACTCTGCAGCATTAGTGCATGACAATACAACTATGCCATATGGTAGTAGTCAAAGGGGACCCAAAAGTTTTCAGGAACAGAGTCAGTGAGAGAGTACTGCCTTGGCAAAAGACTGATTTTCAATCAAAGCAACCTACATAAAGAGCTGACTGATCAGTCAGAGGCAATCCAAGTCAAGACAGGTTTAAAAAATAACTCTGGATTTAATGTAGTATTCTATATGCTCTGTAAAGTTATTCTTGGGATTGCTTGACTGTTTTGTGATAATTTCCAAATTTGTTTTGCAAGTAAAATATTATATTTATGGCAAAAACCATGCAAACACTCTCTACATAGGCAGCAATTGAGGTTATGCATTAAATGCTATTCAATGTATGCAGTTTCTTCGCTTTGAAAACTTCAGAGAAACTGCTAGAGGTATAGTGGGTAGTGGGAAATGAGCAATATGTCCCACATGATGATAGCAATGCAGAAACTGCAGTAAGAACTAAGATGACCTTCAACATGGTTCATGATGAGGACTAAGATGCTGTGAAATGTTATCAGTTGACAAGAATATTCTGAAACTTCTAGCAGCAGCCTTCCAAAATATTTTCATGGTTTTTTGGTTTGGTTTTTTTTTCAGGCAAATATTACTTGGTCAGACCTTAAATAACTTTCCCAAGGCGTCCATATGATTCCAGCTGATCACAGATTATATTGTTTTTTTTCCAAAATATGTAGATTTACAGTTATTGAAGTAGTACTGCAGAGAAAATTTAGGTATTTTAGGCAAATCTTGTTTTGCTGTAGGAAGGTGCGTGGGTTCCTAGCAGTTTGTTTAATTTAGCAAAACTGATAAGCATTTAACTAAATTGAAAATTGCTTGAGCACCAATTCCAATTGTAATCCTTACCTTAGAAATTCTTTATTCATATTTTGTATATATATATATTTATATATAGATGAGGTGTTTAGTTCTGTATAAAATTATCACACAAGTTATGTAGGAATGTTAACAAATTAAGTGAAAAGTGTATTAACATTCATTATTAGAGTTTTCATCCTTCGACAATTATGATTTTAACTACAGTGTTTAGTTATTACTACAAGCGCATGGTATTTTTCACATTATGGAGCCAATTCTGTGAAGTCTCTGGGAAGCATGAGATGTTGTATGACCAACCTTGTCATGTCATTAAGTTCTTAAATTTTGTTCCTTTAGTCACAGTTGTCATATGATTCTTAAGTTATAGAAACTTGACACGCTTAACATTTGTGCAGCTTGGTAAAGGATGTCATCAAGTTTTTGATGCAAGAATAGATTTGGTGGGAGAGAATTGCTAGTGAACTATTTAAGGAGTAAATGAGGAAGAATCTTAATTTTAAAAGGCTTTTCCTTTTTAGCTAGAGCTTTTCCTTTGATTTTCTTGACACCTATTTGCTAATCAACACAGGAGATGACTGCCTATTATTCACTGAATATTTAATAGGTATAATCTTTTAGGTTTGCTGTATATGGTATTATTTTTGATTGTTTTATCCCTCTTACTGTTTAGTATTTCACAGTCTGTTTCTTTCTTTTAGGGTAAATATATTAAAAATTTCCTTTAAAAGGAAAAAGTTTTTTATACAACAACGACAAAAACATGTAAGTAGTCCGTTTTCTTTTGCTAAAGTGGTCATGTTCAATTTTTTTTTGCTTTAAATGTGAAGGCAGTAAAATGTGGATGAGAAGGCTTTGTTGTAGTAACCTTCCTTTGAAATTCTGTTTTGTTAAGTTGTCCTTACTGTTCTGGTGCTCTTGTCATCTCTCTGTTTCTCATTGTTGTGTCCTTTCCAATACTGAATCCTTCCACATTCAGTCTGGACTGTATCTTTGTAACCTGGCATGTTTCCCTTATCTTGTCAGTATCTGCTGCTCTGTTCTTTGATGCTCTTCCTGCCCTGTAGAGTTCCTTAATGCAGTGAATCTACTAAACAGCTTAGGAGGACTTTGTGAGGTCCCATCTGATTATGGGTCTTAGTTTTGGGGGAAAGGATGATTCCTGAAGAAAGGTGGAGCTCTGCAGCCAAAAGACATAAGGTTGGAAATGGGGATAGTGCTCCTCCTGCTGCATATCACATGAAGGGCTTTAGAAGTTGGCAAAATACATGAAGGTAGCTGATAAAGCAAATGTAAAAGTTTTCTACTTTAGCAGACATATTCATAATGCTGTGTGCTTTTTGCAAAGCAGATGTAATATTAGTCTATTTAATGGGGGGAGGAGGGAGGGAATCGTGATTACAGTACTGCACTGCCGCAATATGAACAGATAAATTTAGGTAGGTTTTTACAAAGAGAAAAGAATGTTTAATGTTCTGGTCACACAGAAATTAGTGACCAGCTGATATACATATATTTTCATTCACTTGAGCATAGAACTTGAATAGAGAGTGAAAGGTAAGTGTTAAAAGAAACCTAAACTTTATGAAGCCTCTTTGCGGTAGTAAATGAGCTCTTTAAACTGGTAAGAGTTGTGTTACATGAAGACTTGTTGACCCACATTGATTAGAAGGTCTGCTGAACACAAATTGCTATAGATGCTTTTTTCCTATCTAAAAGGAGCATGTTTTCATCCTCACCCACCTCCACCCAAGTTTTGTGAGTATCTTCCAGGTTTGAGGAGTGTGCATGTATGAACTCATGCTTACTTTTCAGGGTGTAAATGAAGTTACTATCTAGAGATACTGTTACAGTATGAATGCTTACACACATAGCATGCACAAATGACACTATTTTCTCTTTTGAGAGAGTATGCCCTAACCCACCATAGAGGGATCTTAAGTTTTATGGAAGCTGTATGCCTCTAAATATGCTGTTTCTGTGCAAACTTATCTCAGTCCGTATGTATTTCACTGTATGAAGAAGCAAGTGGTTGGCAAACTATTATTCTATTAAGCTTGTGAGCGTACTTGTATTTGAATTACACTCAGTGTAATTACATTACACTTGCAAGTATTACCCTTTAGATTTGAGAATTAAAAATTCACTGATAAGTAGTCATTTTAAATTCTAAATATCTTCAAGTATACAAATATGGGCAAGCTTATGGACAGCAATTTCCGAATGTGTATGTGAAAATAAATGTAGGAACAGAACCCTCTCTGAGAGGATTAGTAACAGGGAATAGTAAAATGAATGTGCTTACAGGTTTTGGTGGCGTTTTGGAATATGGAAGAGTTCAGTGGCAATATATAACAGTCTCTGGACTTAAAATCATGTAAAATGTGTGTTTGTTGCATAAAGACTTACTGTTACCAAAAACGGAATTTCTCTTTTTGGAAACCTT
This sequence comes from Loriculus beryllinus, assembly GCA_039877255.1. Classification (NCBI taxonomy): domain Eukaryota; kingdom Metazoa; phylum Chordata; class Aves; order Psittaciformes; family Psittacidae; genus Loriculus; species Loriculus beryllinus. Next base: position 7,199 of record JBCJKH010056932.1, on the reverse strand, counting down.
TGAAGAGGACAGTATCCTTAAAGTTTGCTCAATTAAGTGTTTGATAAATGGTGACAGTTCAAGGCCCTTGATTCTTTTAACTAATCTCCTTTTAAGTGATCATAGCTCTTTATTTCATAACCCTCTGAGATTACAGTAATGCACACTGTATCATGCTTAAAGATCTGCAGAACTGTAGGGAAAATGGGGCCAGCAACATGACCTTTTTACTCTTTCTCAATAGATATTAAGAAGCAGACCAGGTGTGCTGTTAAATCTCTAGATATATCCATCCTTGACACTTAGCCTCCTTCGCTTGAAATTTAGGGGAGCTAGCTTGCAGTACTTCAGTGGTATTGCTGGGATAAGCTTGCTCTTACAGTGCAGTAGGAGTGAGGGGGCAGCTGGATTACTATAAGTTTTCTCCAGAATGGTAGGTCACTTGGGGTTTGCAAGAGCAGATGCCTGAGGTGATGTCAATCTTTGAATTGATCAGATTTTTACTTGGAAGTATAGGAAGAAATAGGTAAATGAGGGTGAAAATAAGGAAGATGGAAGAATGTGGAGAAGGCAAAGCAGATACTGCGTATTCATTGGCAAGATTTTATTAAAGTTCGTGAAAATGCTGTAACATTTCTGTTTTGTGTGTCATGTAGATTTTTTTATAGAATCTTCAGAAAGTTCTCAGAGGCTGTGAATTTGCAGCCATGTTTATTTTCCTTATTTCTCTTACTCCTTTTTTTCTTATGACCCTGTTTTGAAGAGTCAGCTTACCTTATTTCACTTTCTTCCTGCTCCTCACCTTCTCTTTTACCCTCCCACTGCTTCAGTCTGTTGATCAGATACTTGATAGGAGTATACAATATTTCTGTATCTACTGAAGAGCTACATAAGGACTGGGGAGCAGGACTGATGAATCAGTGAATGTCTGATGCTATAAAAGCTCATGACATATAGACTTAATGAAGCGTGCTAGATTTAAAGTAGGAATAGAAACTATGCGGGTTTACAGGCAACATTTTAAAGCTTCCAGAAACAAAACTTTATTTCAAATGTGTGTATCTAATGCTTAAAACCAGCTTCATTTTCTGCATATTAAAATATATTTTTACTTCATATGCTGTAAATATTTTCAAATTCTCTGTGAATGGTATAGGCGTACATCTGATGCAAAGTTCTTCCCTGATGCTGAAATAGCAAGACACTCACTTTAGCTATTGAGATTTGTTCCCTTTACCTTGGTGGCCACAAATTTCTCTAATCCTTATTTCTTAATAACTATTAAAATACCATTCTTTTTGAACTTGTCAGATGGGCATTAGATACTTGGATCCTGCTAGAACTGTCTTCACCTTTAAAACTGTGCAGATTTAATAGCATGACTTGCAAGGTGGTCTGTTACTGAGCCAGATGGTTATGTTAACAAAATATTTTGTTAATTTAAAAATTAACTGCATCCTTCTGAAACTCCTGAAAGTATTTTTCCTAATTTAGGTGCATATTTAGACGTTTAGCCCATTTAAAAGCTGCTACGAAGGTTCTGTGACAACAGTTGGGAAGAACACATTTTTGATGTAGAAAACAAGATTAATTACTATTTTCAAACCTAAATTTAAACCCAAGATATTAGGTGTACTTAATTCCTTATCCTTATGCTATGGCCTTGCAGTAAAATTGAGATTTTTGGATGAAGTAATTTTTTGTGGCAATTTAAATGCCGGTACTCCAGGCTAACAGAAATACCTATACACTTCCTTTGTTTGTTTTTTGGAGTAGTAAAATACTTAAAGTAGCATTTAACAAACATAGAATGTGTCACAAATGCCATTTGTCATTGTCATTACATCTTTAAGTGATGTATGTTTTTTGTATTGCAAGAAATTCCGAGTTAAAATTTCACTATGCTTGCACACTTTATTTTATATGAGCTAATTAGAAGCAACAGTGGCAAACTGACAAAGATATGAATTGATTCCAGTATGCACGAGTCTCAAATAAAAAACCTGTTTCTTAGGAAGACATTCCTGAAAGTTTGCATCAGGTAGATGTTTTGCAGTGCCTATGTAAAACCGAAAGGCAAATCCTTTTTATCTTTCTCTTAAGATTCTCACTGGTTTTCTAAAATAGTGACAGAGTCTCTGAACTAGTCTTAAAGTGATTTGCAGAATGTGGCATTGTTCTCTGATACGGGGCATTTGTAAAACGTTGCCTAGAAATAAAAGGAATACAGGAAAAACAGATTGAATATTCCAGCCAAAATGTTTTGTAGTTACTTCCCAGCAGTATTGTTGCTGTGAGGGAAAAACAAAGGCAAAAAGACAATAGCAACTAGAAATCAAGAAGTTATCCAGATGGGACCTCTGTTTCTTGCTGGACTGCATGAGAAGGCTGTATTAGGTCTTTGAGTCCCTTAAAATGTCTTTGCAACGTAAATCCTGACTTTCTCTGAAGTATGAGTTAGAGCTTTACTGGGTTGGTTGCCTGCCTAATTATATGCCAAGATGTCAAAATTCAGTCATAATTCAGAGCAGCTGGAAAAAGATGAACAATGAAATTGAAAACTTGCTTTTTCTTCACTAAAGTGCTGATCTCTATCAGCAATTAACTCAGGTCTCACTTTATCTTCCTTTCTCCTCGTTGCTTTACTCTTCATTCCACTTTCTTTGCATCACTCTTCATTCCACTTTTTTTGCATCAATAACTGTATTAACTAACCAAAGCTTATCTTATACAAAACTCTTTCGGCATCTGAAATAGCTCCACAAGTGCTATGGTCGGTGAGGGCATAAACATGGGTGGCACAATTGTGTTACAACAGTGTTTCACTGGCACTTTGGCACTGAAGTTACAAGTGCACCAAGACACAGAAGTTTTGTATTATGCTTTCTTTTAATCTCCTCATTGTGGCCTCATGTTATCATCCAGGAGCTAGGATTGGATTTGAGCAGCAGTAGCAGCAGCTCTGGTCCCAAGATGGATCACTGTTAACATCCTTAGTATCTTCTATGAGATTGTCAAGCAGAGGTTTTTTGCAGATTGTGGCTCTTGAAAGAACATTATTGAAGTCTTATACGAAGAGTTTGAATTCAAAGATTGGGGTTGGGTTTTTTTTTTTCCTTTTCTACACTGCACCCTTAATGTAATGTTTAAAAGAGGTTTTTTTTTTTTTTGTCATAGGAGCTCAAGATATGACTGGAAACCTGAAATTCTATTTAACTGCTTAATATTACATTCGTACATACAAAATTTTTGCCATTCTAGACTTAAAAATTTCCTTAACAATGTAAGGATTAGAAACTGAAAAACTTAACTAGTTTTTCAATATTTCTTAAGTTTGTGGTGTGTCTATTTTTCAGTTTAGAATTTCATATAATCACAGTGTTATTTTGACTATCTCCGGCTCAAAATCTACTATATGGTAATTTTTTGTTTCCCTAAATGCAATTTTCCTGTTCAAGAGAAAAGTAATTTTATTGCTGTTTTATGAGCTCATTCTACTGTGTTTGATCTGCTTGTATATATTAAAACATCGCATTTCTTACTCTTACAGAATGAATCCAGAGAGCATATTGTTGCCTTCAACATGTTGAATTACAGAGCATGCAAAAATCTTTGGAAATCTTGTGTAGAGCATCACACATTTTTTCAGGCAAAGAAGTCACTACCTCATGAAAGAAAGATACTGTCAAATTATTGGACCCTGGGTTCTAGAAATCCAGCAAAGTAAGTATTGTGTGAAAGCATGTGTTGCTTTGTAGCATGAAAAAGAGGATTTGTATCAGTGATAGCTCGAATTGGAGTGACAGTTCGGTTCTGCCTGTAGCTGTGTCCCAGTCTGTATGCAAGCTATGTCTTCAGTAATTCTTTTCATCCAAATTCTGTCAGCATTGAAGGAGGTTGCATTCAGGTTTCACCACCTTAAGTAGCACAATTTTTTAATCAGGAATTTGTGGCTTTCTTGTACTGCATTCTTTTACACTCATGTGAGGCACATATTCTAGTTTTATTGCATCAGATAGTTGAACTCTTGGAACCCTTTAGTACAGTTTCTTACTTGCACATCTCTGTACCCTTCTATGTTCCCTTAGCTTAAGGTAGTAGTGGCATTCAATTTAAATTAGGCTCTGAGTTGCATAAATCGCCCTTAAGCCTTATTCTAAAGGCAGGCTGAATCGTATGTCCCAGATTCTGAGAGGTACGTTCATTCAGCATTTCTGGACTGAATGCTGAATAACCTCTTCTAGGTGCATTCTTATTCCTTGCTGAGAAGATAGAAACATACTTATTTTTTTTTCCTACAAAGGATAACCTTGATAATAGGTGAGAGCAAGGAACTGTCACTGCAAGACTCTACAGCCCATTCTAGAAAGGCATTGGCAGCCTTTCAGTATGTTTGCTATGAAGTATGCTTGTATTTGACATCTGAAGAGCAGCTGTTTGGAGTTCAGGAGTTGTTATGTTCTGTACCTTAACTGAAATGTCTAAAGAATACATTGTTAAAATGATTCTGTGGACAGGGTTAGGGGTTTGAATTAGGGGTTGGAATTCTGGCTTACATCACACAAGTTACGTTGCACCTCAAAAGTCACCTGTATTGGAACAGGCATGAAGAAGCCTTTGTAAGAAAAGGCAAGCTGATTAATGCAAGATATGTGGAATTCTTCAAGATGCATTTTTTTGTAATAAATCTTCCTTTTCTACTCTCCCTCTCTGCTTCACCCATATAAGGCTTCTTTAAAAGAACTCTTTGTTTTTGTAGAAGGCCAGAGAAGTTTGCTGGTTTATCACTGCATACAGAAGACTTACAGAAATAAAATGGGTAATACAGGCAAAAGCTTCTCATGAGTTCATGGGCTGTGTGTTAACTAAGATGGAAAATACACACGGGTAACTGATTTTGATATGTTGACACTTCATATTAAGTTTTCCCTCTTAGTTTTTGAAACTGGGAGAAGCTTCAAAAGTACACATTTAGAAGATGAAGGAATTAATTTGCTTTATAAACATGAGCAAGATATGTACAATACTTCAGAATATAAAAAAAACAAAGGGTTGGGTTGCTTGTTATCTTTTACTTGTTTAAATGAAAAGCAGCACAATGCGAGGCATACTTAAGGTTTGATATTTGCATGTGTAATATTCACAGCATAAACTTTTTTCTAATGCAGTGTAAACTTGAGACATTTCAACTCTATAGTGAAGTCCTTGCATACTGTGCTATCCCAGCTGCCCATTATGTACTGCATAGGACTTAGTACACCAAAGGTGGTTTCTCTGTAATTCAGAAATTGCTTCTTTTAGGCCTGTAAACTTGAGGATAAGGAGCTTATTTCCCTGCTTGTCTTGTGGAATGTTGTGTAAAAAGATGTATAAAAGGTAGTTTATCTCAATTTTAATATAGTTTAAATTTTTCTTTATGCTTTATAATTCCATTAGTGAGATACTTGTATTGCTTTCCTAGCTGAGGTTCAGGTTTTGATGCAACCTTTATCTTGTCAGGCTCTTGTCACAAGAAGTAGTCCGAACTTGGAGGTGCAATTTTCATGTCAGATCATTCTCTTACTCTTTGTTGCTGTGAGGAACACATCACTCAAATTTGGCTTCCTTCTGGAAACAGTGTGGTCTGGTATAGCTCTTACTTGGTGATACAGCAGGTAGAAAGTAGTCTTATGTTCAGTGAATTAGTAAATTGTTACGCCTTTCTGAGTTTTAATGGTAACATGTAGAATCTTTTGCCTGTACTGGAACCATGTTTTTTGGGCACTCAGTTCAGTGCCAATAAGACATACCAAGTTGCCTGTTTTCCCCTTCATCTTCTTAAACACAATTGGGTTAAAAATAACTCTCAGAAAAAGTTATTTTTGCACAGGCTTGTGATTAGCATTGTAACAGGGATCAACAAATAATTATAAAATTTACTTTCAGAAGCATATTTTATTTCATTTAATTTTTTCTGCACAAAGTAATTAATGCACAGGTTTTTTATTTTTTTTTAGGTCTGTAAACAGCCAGTACTGCAGAAAAGTTATAGGTGGCATGGTTTGGAACCCATCTATGAGACGATCTTTATCTGTTGAGCATCTAGAGACCAAAAGCCTTCCTTCTCGATCACCTCCTGTTACCCCTAATTGGTAAATCCAGCTTCAGTTTTTCCCATACCTTCCAGCCACCTACCTTTTCTTATTGTATGTCGTGTATACATATACATTCAAACATAGTTATTCTGAGGATACATATGACAACAGGAGAAGAGTGGGTGTCTCTTATCTCAACTTTAGCAAGGCTTTTGATAATGTCTGCCAAAATATTATAGCCAAGTTAAGACACTGTGTTCTAGAAGAGTGGACAAGATAGTTTAAAAAAACATAAATTAAACAAAAAAAGAAGTATGACTGGGCTCAGAGGGGAGTTGTTTTAATGGGTCGTACTCTGCCTGGAGGTGAATAACAAGCGGAGTGCTGCAGAGGTCTATCCTGTGACCTGTCCTGCTTAAAATCTCTATGACCTGGAGGAAGCAATAGAGTGCTTGCTCATTAAGTTTGCAGACACCAACATGGAGGGATGAGTCAATATGCCTGGAGGCAGGGCTGCTATCCAATGGGACCTTGGAAGTCTGAAGAAATGGGCCAATAGGAACTACATGAAATTCAGTGAAGGCAAAAACAGTGGCCTGGGAAAGAAGAACCCAGTGCAACACTATTGTTTGCAATACAACCCTTCGGAAAAGGATTTGGTAATCTTAGGTAACAAGCTGTACATGAGCTATGTTAATATCTGGTGGTATTAACAGAAGCATAGATGGTAGATCAACGGAAATGGTTATCCCTGTTTTGCTCAGCATTCTTTAGGCCTTATTAGCATGCTGCAGCCACTTTTGTGTCTGCTAGTACAAAATGAACACTGACAAACTGGAGCAAACTCAGCAGAAGCCACCAGCCACCAAGGCAGCCAGGAGACTGAAGCACTTACCCTGTAAGGAGAGGCTGAGACAACTGCACCTTTTCAGCTTGGAGAAGCCGAGTTTTCTCAAATGCCTAATAACAGCCTGGCAATTCTTAGAAGGAGGCTATCTGGAGGATGAGGCCAGGTTTTTCAGTGTTGCATGGTGGGAGGATGAGGTAACACGTATATATGTTGAAATGAGAGACTCTGGACATAATGCAAAGCTACTTCAGCACAAGGAGAGCTGAGTGGTGGTTGCTAAGAGAAGCTGTGCACTC
>JBCJKH010056931.1:35183-48173 GCA_039877255.1 Loriculus beryllinus | reverse complement strand
AGGATGAAAATATACCAACATCACTGAAAACATAACAATAATATCAGAGGATAAAAGCAGTTCTGGAGCATCCTGCAATATACGTGTCATTCTTTCCCTAGGAGACATTGAACAAGCCTTGATACAACTGAAAACATAACTATACAGCAAACTGATACAAACCTATTCCTGGTCAGCTCGCCCAAATAAATGACACTGACCTGCTCTGGGTCCTCTAGACCCATAGTGTTTGGTGTAGTGCCCACTCCTTCCACCACCAAATGTCAAGAGTAAAATTTCCCCAAAAGGTGTTTAGACTGTTGTGGCCAGACTGTCTATCCCTCCCGATTGTTCTTAGCACTTGATGTGCCAAGAACAATGGCACTTGGGGATGTTGAGGTGAGGAGGATGACAGACTCTCCATTGCTTCCTGTTGTAGATAAGGTTGTGTTTTCAAGTCCTGCAGCCTGTATGGTGCAACCTGATCCCTCATATTTAGTTCCTAGGCTTTCCTTTCCATGTTTGCTATGTCTCAGTTCTATTAGTTGAGTTTAACAGGCAGTGAGGAGTTACTATTTGGACACCATTTGTTTGTCCAAAGGTTTTTGCAAAGTAATCACTCATTCTGTGTTCAGTCTGGTGTGAAGGTAAGGTTTGGTTCAGGTGCTCTGAGTCTAATGTTCCCTGCTGATGTGAGTGAATGCCTTTAATGCTGTGTGGATTCTTATCACCCTGTTCCTGAGTGCGCATTCAAGCAATGTGAAGTCACTCCCCTGGCATTCACTCCATTCTCCCCCCTCTGCACTCATGCAGCTGAAATGCTTTGGCATCCTATATGTTCTGAGGTACCCAGACTGATGGATCATTGTCCTCAGGCATCCAGCACAGATAGTGTAGGGAACGGAGACTCTCGTTTGATTTGCTTAGCTCTAGCTTTGTGCTTTCAGGCTGGAGCAAGATCTGCTTTGACTATTGAAGGTCAGGGCAACCCTAACGAAACAATTAATTTTTTGGTGAGTGGAGCTGTCTGAATCTTTGGCAAAAAGCCCCAAAGGCAGGACATCAACGCATCCACCACAGCCATCTTAAATGCCTCAGGCTGTTTGTGCTTAAGGCTGAGCTTGTTTTCTCCTGACAGTTAAGTGAGTAGTCCTGGTCTGAGTAGGAATGACTGGTACTTGGAAAAACCCAGCAGCGATAATGCAGGGTGGTAAACAGCAAAGAAGTTGCTGAAACTTGAATCATTGTATCTGTGTTACACTGTATACCAAAATAATGACACCATGCATAATCCAGCCCTTTTCTTTGTCAATGAAAAAGAAAGATCCACCTTCAGTGTTATCCCAAGTTGAATTTGTTATGTGGACAAATGGGACTTCTGAGTAAAATTTAACCAAGCTAAAAATGGAGCAAAGACAAATGTAAACTGCTCGTTTTGCATGGCTAATTCCTCCCCTTTTCTGAGGTAAAATGTAAGCTCCCAATTGCTTAGTCTCTGATTGCTCTGCCTGGGTAATTGAACCAGTCTCCTACAGGCAGGCCTATGCATCAGTCCCTGACACTCACAAAAACATACTGGGTCTGATGCAAAACTAATTGGAATTCATTGTTGTGAATTTGCATTTAGCTATGTCTGTGCCATGACTATGCTGGTACTGGCAGCTGTTGCACAGTCCTGGACTGACCCCTCTCTCCTCTTTCGAGCAGTTTTTTTTCCTCAAGTTCTGATGAGTCTTGTTCTTATGTTATTGCTATTTATTTCAGCAGCTCTGAACTGGCTCCTTCTGATAACAGCAAGCTTAACTCTTAGTTCACAAGGAACGTTAATAGTACACTTGAACGGTATAAATGTATGCCGTATCAACTCTGCTGTCTCAGCCTCCTTGCTTCCCCTCCTAGTTATGTAGTAGGGTGGTCTGACAGCTACTAGTTTTCCAAGAAACATATGCTTGTCCTAACCTTGTGCTTCCTGTTTTGTGGGTTTGCTTTTCATCAGGGGGTTTTGTGGGTTTGGTGGTTAGTTTGGTTTTTTAATCCCTTAACTTGAATGAAAGATGGTACTAAAATTTGGGGAGATGGACTTAAATACGTGTGTGTGTGCACATACATGGAGAAAATGAGCATGAGATGACATTTGGCTTTTCTCACCTATTGAAATCAATACAACATGAGGATGAAGATTTTTAAAGTAAGTCTTGTCTTGAATAGAGCTGCTTAACTACTTTGTGCTTTATTTCACTGAGAAAGAGCGACATGCATCTGTCTAGTATTGCTGTGGTGACCTCCAGTCACGGGACGGTGAGGGAGGCAGTGACAATGCAAACACAGGATCTCATGAGATGTGCATGACTTGCTGTTAAACATGACCCTGCCTGATTCTGAAAATTATCAGGAGTATATGGATGCCAGCATTAGTTATAGGAGGGGAGAAAGAGGAAGAAAAATGAGTCTGTGGGGTTGAAATAAGGGGAGGTGGAGATAAACTGAAATGCCAGAAGGAAGAACATAGCACAGAAGATTGTGTTGGCTGGGGAGAGATTACTAAGTCTCAGAAGAAAGCAGAAGACATGAGAGAATTCAGATCAATGCTGAGACGAGCAGCAAGGAGTAGTCTTTGGAAGGAGCATAAGCAAGCTGAACATGGGTGGTAAGGTATGAATAAGCAGGCAGATCTGAGAATCTCTAAAGGCAGCGTGGAGAAGAAACCTTAAAATCTAGAAATAGAAAGAAGGTGGAAAGTATATGAATAACTAATAGTACTTTCCAAATCAGACACAATAATTTTATCTTGATGTTAAAAGGCCATAAATAAACTAAGCAAAGGCAGTGTAAGAATAATTTTATTTAGTATTTTGGCAACATGATACATTTCAAAATGACCATAAAAGTTAGCTTGCTGAGCAGCTGCATACATTCTAAATGAGCGCTACTACATTTGAGTAACTTCACACATTAAATGAAGCATTATTTGACCAACAGCTAGATAGTGTGTGAGTCTGTCAGACATAAGCAGTGTGAATGGATGTTACATTAGTAGCCAATGCATAAAGCTTTTGAAGAGTACAAAATTGCAAAACTGCTTTTATTAAAATATGAATAATGATTCTTATGTTAGAATAATCACTTGTAGGTTACATTTCTTTTTTTCTTTTTTTAATAATACTTACAAAGGTACAAGGAAAATCATTGTGCTAGCATTTGATCTAATGTAGATCTCCATATGAAAATGCTGAGTATCTTATAAAGCTTTTCACAGGTATAGGCTAAGTTCTGGGCTATCACACTTGTACATAATTCAGAAAAACACCTGAGGTTACTCTATGTGTATGTAACAGAAAGCTTTTTCTGTGTGCCATGTGAAGTCTAAACAGACTCTAAACAAGTACATTACTACTGTGTGGGTTTAGGGAGCTGTACTTTTAGGCTTGATTAGCGAAGCTTCTGCTTCAGAGGGATTGTGTTTTTAACCCAGCTCTTCCCAATGCCAGTGAGAGTCCCATCACAGCTGCGACATGACTAAGACTGCTCATCTTTTGGGCGACCTGGTGGAAATCTTTACTTGCTTTAGGTCTCAGCAGAGCTACTCTGCTGTTTAGCACTGCACCCTTATTTTTCAAGCTCTACTAATACTTTATCTAGTACTAAGCTGAACACAGCAAGTCATGTGAGATACTTTCATTTCTGATGGATTTCATATGTAACTGAAGGTGATCTGCAGCTCCAAAGAAGTGCCCAACACTTTCCAAAATCAAGTATTTACATAAGGTTGTTTGCATTTTAGGGAAATACCTGCAGTTTTGTGCACACAAACATTAGCCAGAGGCTCAAAACCATAAAGTTTCATGTGTGTGTTTTAGTTTAAAATAATAGTTTGGGGTCATTTTGGGTATTTTTAATTTTTTTTTTCCAGTTAATGGGTACAATAATTAGGACATGTAATATTAGCTTTCCTTCTGTGATTCTGCTTCAAGCAATTTGTACTAAAACTACATTGTTAATTTTTTGATATACCATTTCTCTCAACCTAAGAGAATGACAAGTAAGCAGGGGTGTATTTGCTGTGCACTTTACTTGAGGCTTGTGGCATCAATGTTTTAATATAAAAAACCCCAAATTCTCCTTTCTAAATGGATTGGCCAATGTGGATTTGACTTGGCTTACCTATGTGCATAGCGACAGGGATAGTAACTCTTTACTAGAGAAACACAAACTTCAGCTATACCTTTATAAGGCTTTTAATTCAAATATCTACACTGTTAATGAATATGCTAATTAACAGATTAGCAATTGGTTTGTATCACTCTTGCCATTGTGACATCAAATCTGATTTTTCAAAACTTAATGATGAGTTACTAAATTATTAAAATACAAATTATATTTTCAGATGTGCTTCTTTCTTAGTCTTATTTCTTAGTCATTCATGTGAACACTTTGGAATGCTAAAGGCAAGACTACATTGTCATTTTACTGAAAATCATTTGAACATGTATTATTGAGGCACTAACGTACATCCAAGCAGTCACAACAAGTGAATTCAGAGGCAGACTGCAGTGTTCTGAGCAACCCTTTACATAATTATTATTACTATTTTATTTAAAATAAGAGATTTCACTTTGGGACATGGAGTCATCAAAGGCGAACTTAGAGTTAAGGCACAGTACATGGAGACAGGGAAAGGACTGTACAAACAGTTCCTGGAGATGCTCCAACCAGTCAGTAGATAAAAAGCACTTTACAATGGCAACTTCTGTGAACAAGCTAGAAAAAAAAAGGCTTACTTTCAAATTGTATCTGTTTCATTATGTACAGACTGTTCTCATGGTTTTCCTTCTAGAATTGAAGAGAGGACTGAGTTACACCTTGTGCAGTTTTCCTTCTTGTTCTTGCAACTTGTAATATCGGCTGTTTTCCAAAAAGATCACCAGACCAAACTATAACTTATTTAAGTCTAACAAGAGAGAGGGATTATCTTTAGATGCAGGGTTTGTTGCTTAGGCATTTGCTGACAGCTGATTTTCATTGGCTGCTTTCTCTGCTTGCAGTCTTTGGACAGCCTGATCAAGCAAATCCATAGTATCTCTAAGTGTAACATTCAAGGTAAATGGCTTAGGTTTAATGGTCAACCCATAGGTAAAGTCCATTTTAGGGTCCTCGTTTGGATTAGCGATAAAATTGCACTGATGCACCAATATAGAGGTAAAGAGAAAGAGCTGCACCTTGGATAACTCCTCTCCAATGCATCGACGTTTTCCCAGTGAGAAAATCATCACGCTACTAGTAAGGTCTTTATTGATGAATCCATTCTCATCCAAGAATCTTGTTGGATCAAAATCCTCTGGGTTGGACCATTTTGCTGGATCATGATTCACTGACCACTGATTAATAAAAATCACTGTGTCCTTGGGAATGAGGTAGCCCATTATGAAGGTGTTGGTTGTGGTGGCATGTGGGATGGTGACAGGCACGAAGCTGCTGAAGCGCATGGATTCATACAAGAAAGCCGTGATGTAGGGCAAGCGAGGCTGATCCTCGGCACATGGCAGACGGTCTCTTCCAACAATCCTATCCACTTCTTCTTGCATTTTAGCCTGCACATTCGGATACCTGCCATTTCAAGTAAGATGTGCATACATACATAACACTTCCAAAAGAATTTCTTAAAAGCAATCTTTGCTGTCAGTGTGTTTTCACTGACACTTCACACCTAACCGAAATCATGCAGTTTGAGCAAAGCTTGAACATATTTTGCAGGAATGTATAGACCCTGATGGAAAACGTTATGAGAGGAAAAACCCAAACTTCCCATGCAATGGTGGTGGTTTAGATTTGCTCCGTTTTCACTTGAATACCACAGGGAATCGATTCTCAGCATAAAAAATTAAACTTAAAATTGAATATCCTAATCCAATTTTGAAAATTCATTCTAAACCTGAAATTACTCGCCTCATGTAAATACTGGGCTTTCTGTGGGAACTAGAACTTGGGTTTTCCGGCTCTGTACATGACTTCAAAAAGTCAGCAGTTTGTTATCACTAGACATACTGCATACATATGTTTCAGTTTAAAAACCTGCCTACAGGTTTTTAAACTGAAAAAGCCCCTACTATATTCAAAATAGCTTTATGAACACACCACTTTTAAGTTTATGTACACTTTTTCTAATTGATATCAAAATATGTTTTCTTTATAATCTATTTTAAGATGCCTGACTTGAATTCTGGATAGTTTGGAAGACTACACAGTAACCAGACAAGATCAAGGTATTAACACATTCTAGTGATTTTCTTTTTCTTGTCTAAAAGCAGGCGTTCCTCCAAGAAGCCTCTGTTTGCTTAAACTAGCCAAGTTTGGCTTTTGTGTCCCTTCCTTTTCCTCCTGCAGCAGAAGTGCATATGGAATGTCGGGCAAATGTAAGAAACAAGGAAAATCCCAACACTTTATGTGAATTCCAACCATTGTACCCTTAGCTCAAAGTGTGAAATATTTGCCTGTCTTCCAGCTGGGCAGATAATGTTTGCACAACTCTATAAACTATGCAGATGATGAAGAAAAAAGCCGGGTGAAGGAAGGTGACCAGTGTTACGGCTCTTTCTGCTAAACTATGTCCCCCAGCTAAGCTCCCCCTTCACCCCCCCAGGGGAGTGAGCAGAAGACTCTCCGCGGGCTCGGCCTTCCCTCGAGTCACACAAGGCACAGGCTGCTGGCAAATTAACGTAATAGCGGGTTTGTAAACTGGTGCACCAGCTCTTTACGTTTCCTAAGCAGTTATCCTGTTCCTGTGATCTCTTTGATCTGGCCCTGGTTAATCTGCTGCTTTCAAGCTTTACTCGGCTGCCTTTTTGCCAGGCTCTCTTTATGCACCATTACCCTACAGCCAAACTAGGGTTCGGTTTGCGGGTTTTTTAGCCTTCTCCTTTTTTTTTCTAGCTGCTTCCCCGGCGCCTCCGAATGAGTGCAGGTCCCTCCCCAGCTCTCTGAGGACCGAGCGGCTGAGGCGCTCCCGCGACGGCTTTTACCATCGAGGAGGCTCTGCCCGTGTAGCGCCATTTAAACAGGGGCTGAATGCCCAAGGGCCCGTGTCCCTCCTCCCCGGGCAGGTGGTGCTCCTCGGGCCCTCCCCGCCGGCACCTACCTGATGAGGAAGATGAGGAGCCACTGCAGGGCGGTGGAGAGGGTGTCCTGGCTGGCGCCGAAGATATCGGTGACGGTGGCAGGCACGTGTTCTAGCTGCAGCCTCGGCTGTTCCCGCTGCAGGCGGATGAAGGCGTCCATCATGTCGCGGGGGGCGGCCCCCGGGCGCAGGCTGCGCTGGTGCTGCAGGAACTTGCCGCGCACGAAGCCGTAGAATTCTCGGTTGAGGTCGCGGAAGGCGCGGTACGCGGCGCGCACGGGGCTGGGAAAACGTTGGAGCCAGGGCAGCGCGTCCACCAGGCTGCCGGCGCCCACCGCCCGGCCGAACTGCTCGTTGCGCCCCACGAGGCGCAGGAACTCGCCGTCGCCGTGGCTGTATCGGCGGCCGAAGCACAGGGCGCTCATCACGTTGGCCACAGCCACCACCAGGACCCGCGACGGGTCGAAGAAGGCGCCGCCGGCGCTGCCGCGCACCAGCAGCGCCACCAGCGCCCGCGCCTCGCCCAGCAGGTGGCGCTCCAGCAGGCGGCGGGTGCCGGGGCTGCCGGTGGAGAAAGCGCGCACCGTGGCGTGCGCCGCCCGGCGGTGCAGCTTCCAGAGCTCCGAGTAGCCGCCGAAGGCCAGGCTGCGCCCGCCCGACACCAGCCGGAACGACGGGAACGGCGGCCGCCCCGCGAACGCGGCTCCCTGGCGGACGAGCGCCTGGCGGATGGCGCTCTCCCCGTTCAGCACCACCACAGGCCAGCGCCCCAGGCGCAGCTGGAACACGGCGCCGTAGGTGCTGGCCAGGCGGGCGAAGGAGAGGTGCGGAGCGCTGCCCAGCTGCGCTGCGTTGCCAATCAGGGGCCAGGGGAAGGGACCCGGCGGCGCCTGGCGCTGGCTCTGCCGTCGGTGCTGCTGCAGGAGGAGCTTGCCCAGGTGGATAGCGGTGAGCAGGCAGAGGAGGAGCAGCAGGGAGCTTTGCAAAGGGGGAATGCCGCCCAGGGCTTCTCCGAGTTTCTCGAGGGCCATGCTGCAAGGGAAAGGGAAGGGGAAAGGTCAGCGGGCAGCGGCCTTGCGGCCAGATCCCCATCCCCCTTAGGCAAGGGCGAGCGGGCAGCTCTGGCGGCCCTCTCGGAGTGCACCCTTCTGCGCGCTCCTCCTGTGCCTAAAACCTGCCTGGATCCTGTGCGAAAAACCAAGGCATAATCGATAAGCAAGTGGCAAACGGTCAGTAAGGGATTCAAAGCATATTTGGCGGCCTGACAGGTGCTTTTATTCCCCACCCCGCTCCTGGCAGGTAAAGTTTGTGGTGGGGGATCCAGAAGGTGATGGCTGAGAGGGGCAGAAGGGGAGGCACAAGGATGCTTTGCCTGATGAGCCTCTGTAGATGCCGGCAACCGCCGTGCGCTGGAGACAGGTTCATCCCGGCGCTGCGCATCCGGCCTCCCGGGGAAAGATCCGCTGCGAGAAACGGGCTCCCCGCGCCTCCGTCGGAGCTTCCTCACTGCTCCGGAGGGGAAACTTCCGTACATGGCCAGCGAGCCCGCTCTGCACTGAGCCCTTCCCTTTTACCTGCGCCTCTGTGCCAGCCGCGGCAGCGCAGGCTGGCTGTTGGCGGTCCTGGGGATGGGCTCCGGAGGATGCCTGAGCTCCCGGTGCGGCAGACCCGACTGGTCCCCCTTCCCCTACCCATACCCGGGGACGGCCCGCTCCTACCGTCTGTTCCAGCCATTCTGAAGCAGTGAGGGGAGAAAGGGGTGAAATACACGGTCACCTCGGCCGCCCGTAGCAGAACTGACCTGTTGCACGCTTCTTCCATACACGACCTTGGGGAGGATGGAGAGGAACCGGGCAGCCTGCGGCAGCTCTAACTGGCAGCCCAGGGAGGAAGCGGCGATGGCAACGCTCAGATCCCAGCCTCTGAGAAATTCATTAGGAGCCACGGTTCCTGTCACCCGCTGCTTGGCAGGTCATGTGCGAGCAAGTGCCAGTTGCACCCGACCCCAGCGCAGAGTTATTATCACCTTCCCAGCTCTTAACCCTTAGGAGCTCTCACCGCCGGCAGGCACCTGCCCGGAGCAGCCCCGCTGACTGGGGGCCAGCGGGCTGCGGGGCCGGGACGGGCAGCGAAACCTCTCTGCAGGGAGTGAAGGCGAGCGGTTTAGAGGGCGCGGGAAGCTCTGCTCGTTGCCCCCAGCCGGAGCCGTCGTGTCTGGGCGCTTGGAACCGCAACCCGCGTCTTTAAATCCGCCTGGACCCGTGGTGCGGGAGGCTGTTAGAGCCACGGACAAATAGCCGCTGCCTGGCCCTTCTCCTGGCTTGAGGGGTCGCAGCTATTTGCCAGCTGCCTTTGGGTCCTCGCCAAGCGGAGCGGCTGAGCCGCGGATGCTTTTATGGCCGGGGCCAAAAGTTTGAGCAGAGGAGGTGCCGGGCGGGGAGCGGGGCGGCGGGCGGGCTCGCAGCCCTCTCTGTCGGGAGGCAGCGTCTCGCCTGCATCTTGGGGGCTGAGGAAGCCGGAGAGCTTCCCCTCCTCCGCCTGTCGCCTCCCCGTTGCGTGCGGAGTTTGCATTGCGTGAGCTGGGGCTGGAAAGCCTCCAGCCATCTCCTCCCCGGGCCCCTACCCCTCCTAGCAGTACCTGACACCGGCTCGGGGGGAAGGAGACAGGGAGCGCCGGGCAGCTCGCACCCCGCCAGCTCCGCTGTCCTCCAGCCGCTCCTCTCCTTCTCGTGGCGCTTCCTGACCCTAAAACTGGCACCTCTGCCCTCTCCCCCGCCTCTGGGGCTTTCCGGCGCACCGAGGAACCCGGGAATGCAAAACCCCCAGGCGTCTTGGGGAAGCGATTCCCCAAGAAATCAGAACGCTCTTGCTTTGGTATAATCGCTTTTCCTGTACCAAGCAGAACTTAAAAAGGCAACATATATTTCAGATTCTCTACAGTCATGCCACGAGAAGAAAAGATGTTTTGGTAGCATTTAGGGATTAGACAAAATTAGATGCTGGGAGTCAGCCCAGCTCAGGGTGTGAACCCAGGTCTGACTGGGCTGCTACTGCTTCTCTCTTTGCTAAGAGGTGTAATCCTGGCTGCTGTCACTGTCTTAGGCTCTTCCAGTCAGTGGTACTGCCTCTTGCTCAAACTAGCATCAGAAGTATCTCTCTGTGTACCTCAGAGCACACTGTGCTTCTTCCTGGTATTGCCAGTGCCAGAAAAAGTGTGCTTCTCTCTTCTCAGCACCCAGCTCTGGGTGAACTGGAAGGATCCCACAGTCCAGCTCAGTACATGGTCCAGCTTCAAGGAGGAGCAGACAGCTCCATCCCTGCGGCATTAAGGTTAGGACAAGCTTGCAAAGAGGTTAGGTACTATGATCTTTCCATCACCCTCAGAAGGTTGAAACTCAGTTTCACATATTGTAACCACTCAGCTGTGGCAAAATGGCTCTCTGTCAGCCGCCCTTCTTCCTTCCTTCACTGGTCACATGTCAAACAAGAGATGCGGCTTCTCCCTGCAAAGAGTGTTCTTGGGCACTGGATCTGCAAGGGCTAGCTTGGATTGGTTAGCTGAGGTCTGGATTCCAATGCTGAGCATTTGCCATTGGAAGCAGGTAAATTTGCCCTTATTCCCGATCACTGTGGTAACCAGCTGCCTAAACCCCAGGCATTACAGGTCTTGTTAGTAAGTCTCTAAATGCTTTCTTTAATGCAGCACATAAACTAGACGTACTGCAGTCAAAGTGAGAGATTGACATTTACTCTGGAGGAAGCAGAGCAGATTCCATTCCAGCTCTCATGTAAATCTGAATTTATAAAGAAACAGTGTCCTTAAGTGGGCTGAACTCTGGTTGCAGTTCGTAAGAGGAAAAACACTTTGCCATGGGACTGCTGGAAGTGGCATGCTGTGCCACTTGTGACCTCTTCTGTAAATGGCCTTGCACCCACCTTGCTGTTCAGCATCCATTCAGTGAAGCAATGTGGGTCCAGTGCACTGTGAGCTTTGCACCCTGCTGACACTGCCAGGCAACACAGAGGAAAGAACACATTTCCACTATCAGGACCTGTTCGTAAGGCATAAGCCCTGGAATTACAAATCCTGGTACATATTTTTTTGGTGTATGAATTAGCATTAATCTATTTTCATTTGGTTTTTTTTTTCACTTTTCTCTGGTCTTTAGAAGTTCTATCACTTACATAGGAGAAAAAGAAAAATCTGATTTAGATATTTTGTTCTGTTGCAGGAGTACCAGCTGGCCACCCTGTGCTATATGCTGTGCCACCACAGTCTGGGCTTACTATTGCGTCTATTACAACCTGAGTATTATTTCAACTGTAATGAACAGTCACCCAGGTGTCTAGGCTCTCATTTTGTGTGACCTTGATTAGTTTCTTACAATCAGGCATAGCTTGCTGGAAGCATTTTATCACACCAGTGATTTAATGTGGTACAAAACGCAGGCAATGGATAATCAGGACCTCGGTCTTTGTTATATTCTACAAATTGCCCTCCTGCTTACCTTTTTAATTGCACTTCTTGCTTCTTTTGTTTGTAGAAGCATAGCGGTTCAGAATTGCCCTTAGATTACATGTGTTTCTTTTTTCTCCCAGTTCTAGGCACTTAATTCAGATGCAGGTCCTACTGGAGCCAGTCCCAGATTCCTGAATCATAGTTAGTTTGGGTAGGCATTGAAGACTGAATCACTGAAAACATACACCACCTAAAATGAATTATTTCTGAGGCTTAGAAAACTGTATTTGGTGCAAGGTATGGAAAAGGAGTTGAAGGGGCAGAATTGGGTGTGTTTGGGATTAAGGGAAGGGAACTCAGGCCTATTCTGCTAAAAATCCTGATTGATTTGTCAGGAATGCTAGATGCTGGGGGCTGGTAGCGTTTGTGGGGACATCAGTACCTCTGTGACTCTAAATGAAGGTACTTTTTGTATGAGGACAAAAGTCCATGTACAGGTAAAAGTTTGCTAAAGGAGGAGGAGTTACTCCACCTGGAGAGTCTTCATTTGCCCTTTGAGAAGAAATTTAATCTCTGCCACAGTCCTCCTTTTTGAGGAAAAGCCCCTAGCCCCTACGAGATCTTGCCTTACCTAAAGAAGGGTTTGCAGACTCGGTTCTCAGGTTTGCTGCTAACTGTGGCAGCTGTTGGCTTCTCTTTTGGACACAGGCAAGGTATTCATAAATCCTCATGAGCAGCAACTGGAATTTCTCAAGAACCTGATCTTATGCCATTTTCTTTCCCTCTTTTCCTCTTCTTTTTGCATCTTTCCATGGAAAGCCTTCCCACAATGGGTTTCTTTGTCTGTTTCCCATACCTGGGACTGTGTTTCTTTTCCTCCTCTCTCTTAATTTTACAAAATCTCAAGGTGAATTATAAAACAGTTGAGCAATGTTTTGCCCTGGGATTGATTCAGTACTGGGCTTGTACAAATTGTTTACAGTTCATAGAGTGATCCAAGTCATTCTTCATTAAATAATCCGTTGGAAATACTATTTCTGATTGTTTCTGAGTGTTGCACAATACTATACAAGTTGAAGGAACAAGTACAGTAACTATAAAACACAAATCACTTGGAAACCTAAATAAATGTAATATCCTATTGTTTCAGGCTGCTTAAAATTCTGCAGATGTTCTTATATAACTCTGCAGTTTGACTCTAGTCTCAACAGTACTGCTGTAAGTCAGGAAGATCACCATTAAAGCAATCTGATTACAGTCAGAACCTGTAAGCCTCTGCTTTTACAGCAGCTCTCTCAGATTATGTTTACACTGCAGTCCAGCAGGATGAAGAGTTACCACTGTGCTTCAAGTAGTTTCAGATCTAGGAGCAGAAGATCTGCACCAGCCACCTAATCCAGACAAGGGCCACCCCAGGACAGCTGGCTCCACAGCCATCATC
>JBCJKH010056931.1:0-33696 GCA_039877255.1 Loriculus beryllinus | reverse complement strand
GCACGGTATTGTTAACATGTTAACAAGTGATAATATTATATTTCTTATTTGTTTTCCAAACTTTTTTGGATATTGCATTAGTAGTGGTGATACAAAATTTGTAGTGTGATTGTTTTATTAAGTCTAAGATTTTACTATCTGCGATTTTAGAAAATGCCAGTGTGCTTGTGTGCTCAGTGTAGTGACGGATGCTAGGTCAAAACTGCCCTGGACTATAGCTGAAAGCAAAGTTGATTTCACTCACAGGCAGAAGCATATTCTGTAGGGGTGAAGGTTTTGAAGATTTACTTGTGAAATTCTACAATTTTACTTTGTGAAATTCTACAAAGTCTTTACTACAGATGTGGAAAAGATGACTTTTCAGAGTTCGGAAATTTGACAGTTATTAAGGGAAAATCAAAAGACACAAATGTGGGAGAAAAGACATTACCCAGATGAATGTCAAGTCCCTGCTTGAAAGCTTGAGGCTAAAAAGCTTTCCCACCACCATGTTTAACATGAACACTTATTTTTCTTGTTCTCATAGATGGATTCAACTGGGTTTGGACTGGACATTTTTAAAAATTACAATGTAAAATATGGATTGCCTGGGGAATTGAAAATATCAGGCTGGATGATTGAATTGGACAAAGTTTTAAGTGATGGAGGACCAGGAGTTTTCAGCTAAGGGAACTCTGGGAGTAGATATCATGACTCTTCTACACAGAGAGAGGATAGTGAAGCAGATGGAATGGAGAAACTTACAGTTCTTTGATGAGAACGTGGATTTTCCTATTGTGTTCTACATTTCCTAACCATTCGTTAGCCCAGCCTGTGAATATGCAGCTCACCACTTACCAAGCAATAATTTCCCATGATACAAGTATTGGTCATTTGGGTTCTTCAGTTTGTACTGCAAATGTACCATTCTCTGGTGCCTTAACAGCCGAACAACTCATCAGAATGTCGAAATAGGCAGCACAGTCTGAATCTAGTAGCCTCTAGAGCAATCCAAGTTGATCTTCAGAATTCTTCTTCCTTCAGAGAATAAACTTGGCTACCTAATGGGAGAGGCAGGTCTGAGCTAGGGAAGAGAGCTGCACAGAAGTGTGAGCAATACTTTGTCCTGTTACCTCCAACCTTGCTGCTTAAGGGGGTTCTTGGACTTGGCTGCAGATGTCTAAGAGTACCTCAGAAATTGATGCCAGGTGTCTAGTACAGTGTGTGTACAGACATATGCTTGCTCTTTTGGAGTCAGACTAGGACTGTGGCTGAAGGATAATGTCAAGTGCAGATGGCCTGTCTTGGCTACCTGTGCTCATCTGGTGTTTTCACAGGGCTGGCAATGTGTATCTACATTCAGGTGGATACACAGAACTTGCTTATTCTATTAGGCATGGACTCTATAAGGTATGGGGTAATTTCTTGTCCAAAAAGATCAACATTTTCTAACAGGAAGTTTTCAGTGGTCTGGTTTTTTTTTGTTTGTTTGTTTGTTTTTGGTGTTTTTTCTTTTTCTTTTTGTTTTTTTTTTAGTATCATCCTTAGTACTGCTCCTTCCAGGTTTTCAGGTGCTCGGAGAGAGCAGGTGGTGCTGGGCACAAACTGGTTGTCGAGATGGCAGCTGAACCAAGCTTGAGCATAGTAATTCATGCATCATGAGGGCTTTCCCTCACTTTTAATCATGAAGAGACAGGCCTTTATTTGGGATTTCCCAAAGAAGATTCACGTCACAGACCTAAGAAATTTCATGTTAGTCAAGGAGTTGCCTGTAAATGTCACCCCTTAAATGGCACTTCCTAAATGAGCCAGGGAACATACTCACCCTCCTTCCTTCGATTACTGCAGGTCAATAAAATATTTAATAGTATTTGTGAAGAAGCTACAGAGTGATAGACTTTCCACCAAAAACACTGGTTCTGGTCACATTGGCATTGCTGAAGTATCCTGTAATGTGGAAATGTGTGAATCCAAACCACAACCTTAGTGATTTGGCTGATGAAGCTCAGCTGAGGAGACACTTGCATATCCCTCTGCATCATGGCGTTCTTGGCTTCTTCTGCTCTGTTGTGCAAGTGTATGGTGTCTTTGCCTCCAGTGGTTAACTGCATTTCATTGGTAAATGAAATTACTCAAATACTAGGGACTGGGACATATGCGAGTAACATTCTAGCCTGTAAAGTTATTCATGCTTTTCCCTGGGCTATGAGAAAGAGAGTTGTCTGCTTGCATGTTTTTTAATTTGAAGAAAGATTTGGAGGAAGTATATTCACACCAAGGGGATAAGGAAAACTCCCTTTGTGATATCTGTGGTCAGTGATGGAAAATTGAGCTAAGATTTTGACGGTATTCCATGTAAGGGCTGTAATATTGATCAAGACAGTTGACTTCTCCTGTAAGACAAATAATAATAATAAATATTTCCTCTAGCTCCCAGTAAATATGTCAGGGAGAGAGAACAGTCCTGACACATACAGATTGCTCCTAGCGTTTGGAAAAAAAAACCTAAGGAAGTTTCTGAGCCATTCAGGTCTTCTAACCTTCAGCAATGGCAGATCAAAGACCACAAGGGAAACAGACTGCAGGTGCCAGTCGGGACAGGTTTCTTCTTGTCACAGCACTCCAGGAAGAGGCATTTGCTAATGTCTGTTAATCTCATGGCACGCCAAGGGAGAAAGACCAAAAAACAGTTGCCATAAATTGTTCTTTTCCCAAGCAGCCCACACCCAGGTTCAGGGTGGCTGCACAAAGGCTTGCTAGCTGCCTCCAGAAGGGAGTGCAGAGCAGGAGCCCTGGGGCAGCAGGGCAGATCTGGGTTCACCCTGTGCGGTGCTGGCTCTGTCAGGCAGTAGGGGATGAAGCATCCTATTGAAGGTGCACTATCATGGCAGAGGTGAAAGCAGTGGTAGCTGAGACCGTGAGAGCAAATGTCTCCTAAAGAAGAAAGCCCAAAGTCCATCTTGGCTGCTGTCTTCTCCCATAGCAACTGTCTCACCCTACAGTGAAGGAGGAAGCGCGAAACACTGTGCGGCACTGTGGGGAAGAGATAGCAGTGGGAGTAATAGGGTCCTTTTCCAGATGCGGGGAGAAAGCAGGATTAGGTACAGCTTGAGGCGCTGTAAGGGATGGCTTTGGCCAAAAGCCAGGTTTGCCCCTGTCTTTCTTTTGAGGTGTAAATGGCACGCAAGGAGGCTCCTCTCAGTGGCTTCCCTGTGAAGATAAATAACCTGATCCCCTGGTTATTATCCCCCTGCTCTCCTCCCCTTCCCCCTGACTGACTTTGATTATTGTAACTTTACATGCGCTTTTAATTTGCGTGCAGGCAAGTACAAAGGCACAACCGGATATACCTGTTATTTGCCAATGACCTGAAAGAGTGTAGTTTATGTTAAGCCTTGGGTTATGGTAAGGTTTGCACGCAATTCCTCAATATACATGCTGCAGGCAACTAGTGGATGGAGGTGATAGAGGGTAGAGGAAAGTTTTAAAGTGACAGAACCTGATTCGGTTCCTACTTAATCCACCAGTTATGTAAAAGCCTACATTGCAAATTTGTGCAGAGCTCAAGTCTTGCCCTCTCTTCAGGCAAGGAATGGACGATCATGTTGTCTGGGCTGTAGTTTGTTCACAGCTGCTCCTCCAACTGATCTCATGAAAGCTTTAGGAAAATTAAGCAGAAAAGGCAGGTAGGATATTTACACTTCCCTGTTTGTGCACACTCTGGCATGGCACAAAGCAGACTGGAGATGGAGGAGGAAGCCACAAATGAGATGATTTGTGGCAACAGACTCAGTGAGGATGCTGCCCTGAAGAGGAATGGGGGCCTGTGATGGGCTCTGTCCCCTGCTTGGGAGAGATATCATTTGAGCTAGCCTCCATTAGCAATATTTAAATAATACGCACTGCTCTAGGGTTGCCTGGTCCTGCAAGAGAGGAAAAGAGTAGTTAGACTAGTAGACTGCAAGGAGATGAGGGGTACCAGCACACTGAATTGCTCACCCTTGGAAGAAACCACAAAGAAAGCCTAATGACATTTTTTTTAAATCTCATTTCAGTGATTCCACATCAAATAGGTAGATCTTCAAGCAGAAAGGAAGTGTTTTTGTCTGCCAGGCAAGCGATCTAACCTTGAGGTCTGGAACTTGACTGGGTTTATTTCTGGAATGTGTTTTAACTCAGTGTTAAAGGCTGCACCAAAGGAATTAATTAGGCATTTTGTTTGGAGGTTCAGGAAAGGGAAAGGATGCCATTCTTTCTCAGCGCCAGCTCTTATCTCCAGGGAAGTGAAAAACATGAGCTAAATGCAATTTTATTGGGACTTTATTGGATAGACTTTGCTACTCACACTTCCCTCAGAAAGAGTGGGAAAAAGTAGAGGGAGTCAAGTGCTACTCTTTCTTACAAATGAGGGCATCATAAAACGATTGTTAAAATAACAGAAGACAAGATGGACCATTGTTACATGAGCGCTGTGTAAGTTTATGTTTCTGGACATAAGCTCATGTAATCTTTTCTGTGTGTCAGCATCCCCATAAAATTGGGACTGATAATAGCGTATGGATCTGCCCAGCATCCATCCTAGTGTTCTCTAGCTTGTTAAGATAGACCTTATACAGCCAGCATCTAGGAAAATGCTGTTTACATTTGCAATTGAGGGACTGACTTTCTACTCCTTTTTTAAGTCAAACAGACCAACAACCAACGTTGCCTTCCATCTTCACAATCCCACAGTAGAGCAGGCAATCACGGTCTGATTGTGAAAGGCATTTCTCTGAAACAGCTTTGAAAGTAAATACTTTTGCTTTTCTCTGTGCTCTTGTATTTCTTGCTCCCTGTTTTCAACCCACTAGCTTATCTGCCCTTTTAAGGAATCGGTTTTATTTAAAAGACTCTTTTTCTCCTTGTTGGTTTATCATCATGTTTTTCATTTCTGAGCATCCTAAATATCTTTATTGTTATTCTTCTCTATTTGTTTTTACACTTCAGCTGAGTGTAGAAAACTCACATCTAATAGCAGCTTCTCAGAGGTCATGAACTCTTAAACACATGGGCTTTCTGTGGTCAGTGTATTTCTGAAAGCTAAAATGTACGTGCAGGGTTGTTATGATGATGAGTGGTTTCCATTTTGTTGAAAATAAAAAAATCACATATAGCACTCTATAGCCTGATTTTTAAACAATTTTAGCAAAATTATCTAACGTTGCCATAATTACTGATGCACAAAACAAACCCCTGAAGGGCTGCGGGCTCAAAAACCCCAGAAGAGTGTAAAACTGTCTGCTTCAGCCCTAGAACAGAACATTCACAATAGCAAACCCTGTTGTGGTAGGGTTAAACAGTCAGGAAAGGGTTACAGGCTGTCACTTGATTCAGCAGGGGTTTAGATGAAGATGTGTGCCCTTTTTCTGGCATGGAAAGCCTGGGAGCCCCTGCAGCTGGCTTTGAATGAGGGAACAGCTTTGCTTTGTGTTACTTTATGAATTTGATGTTTAGATAATAAACTGTATCCTAGGGCGAAAGCTGAAGAAGACTTGGGTATTTTTGTGCCTTGACCTTTCCCTTTCCCCGGGGGAGAAAGCCCACCAGCATACAGGCTGTGAAAAAGTGTGTGACATGCATAGTAAAATATTTTCCTTTTCCTTTATTAAAGTAATCCTGGGTTATGTTATCCGAAGAAAAGTGTGAGGAAGCAGGCATGAAGAAGCTGTAAATAAGCAGAAGGCCCACATTTCAGTTGTATGTGCATGCAAGAGAAAGTCCTACTGAAGGTAAGGTGGGCTTTACGATAAAAGTAGAATGGTTGAGATTGGTTCATGGTATCTAACTCTCAGCATATGCAATTCTCGTATTGCAAAGCAGTGGCTGTTGGACCATGAGGTATGTCTTCTGTCTACTGAAGATTTTGAATCCCAGATAAGAACCCTAACATTAGGTCAGGAGGACAAACCAGATACTGTGACCTTCGGCTGGATAAGGATCACAGAAGTGGATGTGAGTCTAAGCACTGCATGTGTAAAGTATGGTAGCAGCAGCAATCCACTACAGTGTGATTTATTCTTGGTGTTTCCACAGAGGGCAGAGTCACTTCTGCAGAGTGCATAGTCCAGGTTTGAGAGAGGAGAGAGATACAGATAGTCTTAGTAGGTAGCATCAAGGAGGTTGATGTCATGATAGATCACAAATGAAATAGAAGGTGAGAGGATGTTGCAAAAGGCAGATGCCAGTCTGCATGGTTAAGAAGCAGAATAATATATAACACAGGTGGTGACTGTAAGTCTCTTCTTGCCCAGATGAAGTCACAGCAGGAGAACTTCAATTTAATTTAAGCACTATATTTAAGAGACATTTGGACAGACTAGAGGGAGGCAAGAGCAAAGCAGCAAGATCTATAGGAAAGTTTAAGAGGTGGAAACTGTTTGGCTTACTTAGTCCGATAAGGACTTCAGTATTTAGGTGGATGCCTTAAAAAGTAATGAGGACTGTGGTTTTTTTCTGGCTCTAATGGATCTACGGTCAAAACGTACCTGATCATTACACAAGTTTTAAAAGCTAGGAAAAGCTTTGTACCAGGAAAACAGAACACTGAAAAGTGCTACCTGTTGGTTTTGGCAGCTTAGAAAAATATTTCTCTGCCATCACTGACATGTTTTCACCTTGTTTTGATGGATGTGAATGAGTGATCTGTTTCAGGACTGTTGTGGCCCGAGATGGCTATGTGGAGCAGGGCTGGTGTTGGCCCTGATGCTCTTGAATGCACTATCACCAAGCACTTTCACCAAGCATTCAAAAGAAGGCAACCAGGGACCTGCCTGCTCTGTGCAAGCCCATGCACCTCTTCTCCTGCACAGCTCTAAAGGTGACTCTTCTTGGTCCTGATAATGTCACTCATGTATGAGTGCTTTTTCAATCTTGTTATCTGACAGTCTTGTTAAATGATTTTTAATGTTCACATTGATAAGTATTTCTGCTTTGGGGTAATGATAACACCTGCAACTCCTTCATTTAACTGTCCTTTAAGTTCTTATTTCTTGGAATTCAAAGAAATAGTGCATCATGCACACACTTCTCTGGCCAGTCCTCTCCCAGCACACTGAACAGTAGGATCCATGGGTGCGCGCTAAAGCCACCTCGGTGTGCTGTCAGATTATCTGGCAGGGCAAACCTGTGTGTGTGAAAGAAAATCCCCTGTTGTCTGGCATAAACTTTGCATAGGTGACCATATCTCTTCAGAGACTAATCTGATCTAACAGAGTGAGCTTGTAATAGTTTTACATACTCCAGGGTTTTTTGATCTATATTCCAAGTATACTTGCCTTCTGGAATTGTATTACTGAGTTGTAGCCTTACTTGTTCTGTATGGACCACAATACTTACTCTTCCATCAAGATAATTTGAAATTATTGTTTCAGCAGGTAAGGATTCTGTTTACTAAGCCTGAATCAGGCATATTTAAATGAGTTGTTTACTGTGGTTTTAATGCACCCTTCTTTGACATATTTTGCACTACAGCATCCTTGCTTCATATTATAGGATGAATTTCGTGTAGGCTCTTCACTATTTGTTCTTGATTTAAGAGATCACTTCTATCTAGGCAACTGTCCAGATTATACAGCAAAACAGTTTGTAGTCTGGAATAAATATCGCTGGCAATCAATTAGACTAAGATATGGAGAAACAATCTAAGTGTGATTAGTTACTTACCTCTAAATTCCAGCCAGCATCTGAAATTGATCACCTGGGGACTTAGACACATTTGCATAAATGTACACAGATTATAGTGATAATGAAGTGAATAACATTTTTTTAAGGTAATCACAGATACTTTTGCAGTCACTCCTAAGTACAGCAGTACAGTACCTTGTGAGGTGGGTAATTATTCAAATTCCATTTTAGAGAGGAAAAGACCAAACCAATGTGATTAGGGACTTTCCAGGGGCCAACCCTGACAGTTTCTACTTGCTTGGCAGTAAAATAAAATTTAATTATTTCTGTCACTGTACCTTATCTACAGACTCATTTGTCTTTTTTCTCCTTTTGCCTGGCATTACCTGTTATACCTGATGTCTTTTTACAGTTGAGCAGACCTTTGCTAAGTGTTCCACTGATAGGTAACTTCTGATAGATATTTTCTATCTTACTAAGAAAATGAGAAAAAAGATAGCATCTTCTATACCAGGAGAAATAAATATATGCTCCCACTTCTGCTGCTTCCCAAAGTTTGTTTTGACAAGCCAGACCTGTAATAGAATTAGCTAGGCATTCCATCTTAATCCCAAGTGCTGGAGCTGACTGATGAGCCTGGCTCACTCTACTTGAAACATTTTCCTGGCACTTCTTATGATTTTTTTTGGGAAATCTGTCAACAAAACACAGGTTTAAAACATGAAACGTGGTAGAAAAATACTCATGGCAACAAACAGTCAACTCCACATGTGGTCAGGGAATGAATTATTTGTTACATCTGTTAGGTATCACCTAGGACAAATAACTCCAGCTTCACTATGGATGTGATCGTGCCCAGACTCGTGGGAGAAGACACATGCATGGCTCACATGCACAGACCTGGAGCCACAGTCTTGGCTGTAGATGGGCTACTCATAGTACCAGCAATGCATGTACGAGCATCCAGAGGACACAGAGGTCCCCATTGCTTTGTTCCTTGGCTTTATGTACCTGTGGGCAAGACGGAGAGCCTAGGAGGTGAAGCAGCTGAAAACTTCAGCTGGAAATTGCAGAGAGGGTGTAGAGAGCTGGAGACATTCAGGACTGAGAAGTATTTTCAGTGATAGCACAGGCTGCCCTGCTGCTGCCAAGCCTGAATCAAATACTCCTGTAACACTTTGAACAGATGTGTGCCTGAGCTCTCCTGAAAACCTTTCCTGATGACGATCCCCCTTTGTCCTTTGATGGTATGTCTGGGGCTTTGTTGTCCTTTCCCAAATGTCACACCTCATGTTTCCTTCTTGCAGGTCAGACACACCACTTTTTATCCATTAGGGATCTGGAGGATAGGCTCTTCTGTCTGCAGCCTTTTATATATTTGAAGTCTGACATGGTATCTCCCTTCAGTCTTCTCTAGATGGAGTCCCCCAACCTCCTTGTATATTATAGCTCTTAGATATATGGTGATTCTTGCTCATTTTTTTTCCAGGCACTTTGCTATTGCTATGTTTTTCTTAAAGCCAGAGCCTAAAACTAGACGAAGTATCCAAAAGAGCACAATTAGGAGAATGAAAAGGTTTTTTAACTTTCATTTTAAGATAAATCTTGTGGCACACAACCCCAGGATTGCAATTTGTATTATCTTGTGGCCATCTTCTCAGAGTGGGAAGCAGTTTCTTTTCAATGTTATGCGTCCTGCAGAAAGATCTCGTGAGGTAATTAGAAAGGTTGGACAAATGTGGTATGAAGAAGTTATAATAGTTAAATATGTGGATATATAGCTACCTTTGAATTTCATTACTTTTATTAGTTTATTATCCTAACAGTATTGTAATGATTAGGAGTATTTCCTGTTCCCATGGGAATGATACTGGGGTTTGTGTGTCCTAGGAGCAGCTATTTCTACTTTAGCAGGAACTGTTTTTATGGTCTGCTTGGAAAACACTTTCATTACCCTTGACTTCTGCTCCTCACCTTCTAGCTAGTCAGCTTTCATGCTTGAAAAAACACAGTGTGTGTGTATTTGAGTAAAGTACACAGGTAGGACCATCTTCTTCATTGAATTTATCTTTCATCTTTCCTTTGGTAACTGTCCATATCATCTCTTCAGAAACTATCTTTGGTGACTGTGGAAATAAGACATTTCTGCAGCATATCTTTTGTCATTTGAAATATCTGCTCTTTTTCATACAGAAAACAGGAAGAGGGCAATTATGAAAACTGGGAAGACGCATAAGAGCCTAATGCAGATGTTAATGCCTACTAGGATAAATTTCCTCTCTGAAATTTGTAGAAGTGTAGTTGCCCTGTGATCATGGTAGATTTCTCTGCTCATATCTGACACAGAGGACTCATTTAATTACTGCACCCAATTATCAGGTGCTTTCCCTATTAGAGACATGAAATGTGGGATTTGTTATGGGATTTGGTGCAAGTTACAAGGGATTTCTGTATCCCAGTAAGGTTTGACATGTTTCTCAATCCCCACAGATCTTCTCCAGCTTAGTACACTCAGTATTCAGCATTTCTTTTGACTGGCACCTTCTTTAGGGAAGATGGGAGGGTTCAGGCTAAACCTGTGTGTCTACAGTGGACCAGTTATTCCACGGTATATGTGGCCAGTTCCTTTAATTTCACTAAAATTGTATTCTGTGCCCAAACTGGTGTCTCCTAGCACAGGAAGCATACACTGCAATGAGGACACCATCTTGAAAGGATTGTGGGTGAGAATGAAGACAAAAATAACTGGTAAAGAACATTGAACTAAAACCCACAAAACCCTTGGCTATGCCGTGAAGGTTG
The DNA here is from genome assembly GCA_039877255.1 of Loriculus beryllinus. Lineage (NCBI taxonomy): Eukaryota > Metazoa > Chordata > Aves > Psittaciformes > Psittacidae > Loriculus > Loriculus beryllinus. The sequence goes on along the minus strand of JBCJKH010056931.1, from coordinate 23,253 downwards.
AAATAATTAAAAGTGAGATGTATCTTTTTTTTTTCTTCTAGCTACATGCAGCATGTGTTTCCTATGTCTCATATTACAAGCAAATATGAATTGAGGGTTTATGGTGATGCCACCAAGGAAGTATGATATCATCTACCCCACAGGTGGTAAGTCAGTTTTCCAAGGTGTGTTTACACGGTGTGTTTCAGAGCACTAGCACACACATGAGATACTTAAGCTGTATCTGTAATTAAAGAAGAGTTTGAGGAATAAACACTGTCTAGCCAGGTATGAGTTGTAAAACACCTTATGGCAAAATACGTGATGTCATTCATGTTATCTTGATAAATACTTGTTGGGGCATGGATTTGACTGAAAAATGAAGCTGATAATGTGATTTGTGCACAGCACGTATATCTTATGTAATAAGACTAGTTGTTTATAAGATAAATTGTCTGATAGTGCAGAAGCAAATTTGCTTATATTTTGAGCATTTAAGGATGCTGGCCTGCTTTTATCTAAGTTGTAAACCACAAACATAACAAATTGTACTAGATTACTAGAGGAAAAGTGGCAAAAATAGGCATCAGTCATGTGCCCAGCTTGATATGTTTATTTTCCTTTTGGGTCATCAGAAGACTGAACAACCAAAGCTTGTTAATACTATCAAAGTATTAGCTTCCCTTTACATTCTTTGTGTTTATGCTTATTGAAACAATTTCATGCAGTTAAACAGACTGGCAATGGCTCTTGCCAGCTAAGTCTATTTGACGCTTGTTTTCGTTTATGTTGGAAGCACATATATAAAATATGTGCTTAGAAGGTGTGAAATGGAGTAAAACCGTCTCCACCGTATGTCAATTCAGTTCAAATGCCTGGCTGCAGGACTGACTCCCAGTTGTCTTCCTCTAGAACCTAAGATATTTTGGTCAGAAAATGGTACAAAAGGGGAAGGAACTGAGTCTTATTGCCGTTGCAGCACTAGTCCATCTCTTTTTGTTTTCATCATTGTTTTTCAGGCTGCTCCCATTCAAGTGTCTTAGCAGATGTGCTTGACCACCTACAGTCTTTTTGGACTGTTTTCCTTCCTGGCTTTTCCAGCTCAGCTATTCATGAAATCTGAACTATGTGTTGATCTCTGAGGCTGTTCCAACTTCCCTTAATGCAGCAATTATTTAAAAGAAGTAGGCAGCAGTTCTGCAAAATATTTGTTCACATTTCTCTTGGATGCTTTCCTTTAATAAGCAGAGAAGGACAGTGTCTGGATTTAGCTAGTTTCCTGAGGAGGCAAAGCAAGCAAGTACTTGCTGACTGCACTTATGTATGTGACTTAATGCTCTGCAAACAGCTTTTGATGACACTGGCAGCTCTGGACTAGAGGGACAGAGATCCCTCACGTCCTGGACACTCCTATAAACTCAAGTCAAACTGGACAGAAGAGAAATGTCCCATCAGAGGTTTGCTGAAGGGCAGGCTTCATCACAAGCTCATCCTTTAAAAGACAACTCAACCACAAGATGCAAATCCACAGGGGCAGGTTCATTAGTTTCACTGCTCACACCATTCCTATAGGACTAGTGAAAGGGCGCGCAATGAGTAGCTTCTGTCTCTTGGCCAAGAGTAAGGCAGTGCTTTTGCCAGTGTTAAAGTACTGAATCTTAAGAAAGACCTGGTCAGAGGGTATTCCTCCTGTCTTGCACATCAGTCTCTTGATAAATTTGTTTCTGGTTACCTTATGCGTTATGGAGCCCCACAAACCTCAATACTGCACCTACTTTTTATGCATATATGTTGCTTCTTAGTCCAGCTTTCCACTAAAGAGCTATGAGGCATTGCTACATCAATCATTCTTCAGCACTCTTTTCCTGATGTGTCATGTTCTTCTCTTTCATGCTGTGCTGCAGAGAGAGCATTAATAGCACAGAAGGTTTTGATCAAAAAACAATACTGAGCAAAAATGAAGTGATACTCTGCCAATTTTATTGTTTATGTGACAGCTTTTTCAGCTCTATTCATAATCTCTTTTTAATCTATAGAGCTGTAACATTACTGATATTTCTTTTTCTTCTTCTCATCTCCAAGAAGTCTCTGACTGTCAGTCTTTACACACAGCTTTTCCCAGCAGCAGCATCAGGCCCAATTTGATCTCTGAGGATGGCAGGTCTCCTCTGCTCCATCCTCTCCTGGTGGTGTGGGGGGGCTGCATTCAAGCTGCTGAAGCACTCATTGCCAGAAGGGACTTGTCTGGGGATGGACAAGGCGTGCAGTAGGTACGTGCCCACCTTGGTGTGCCAGTAAAAGTTAGTATGACATAAGACTTTGGGCAGTGAGCATGCCTTGCAGCAGTGCAGGAGGAGGCTGATTTCTAGGGTCATTTGAGTCTTTTCTAAGCTATTTAGTCTGCATATTTTGGATACCATGAATATGCATACTTGGGATTGGACTATTGGCTTGGGTTTCTGATGCAGATGATTTATCCAAAGATTGTCGCAATCAGCCCAGTCTTTTTTCCTCATGGCATCAGACTAAGGAACCCCAACTCGTATTTTTTATGGTTGATAAAATTTGCTTCTTGCTGAGTCAACAATAAACCCATCTACACTGATCAAATCTAAATACATTTCTGTTACAGAGACATTTGCTGGAACTCCTGTTCTCTGTCTTTTTGACCACTAACTGTGGTAAAGACAGTTGGGATCCAGATCTAGATGCATTCAGCTCATCTGCATGCCTTCATGAGAAAACTATTTATGCCTATACTCTTCTATTACAACTTCAGAAGTAGCTGGAATTTTTCTAGTTTCAAATGAAGCTTTTGGGCTTCACATTATAAAACAATATATGAGACCTCCCCATGTCACAGATATTCCTCAAAGGGATGAAGTGGCTCTGGGAGTAAAGTTAAACTAGGCTGAGCTGCGGAGAATCAAAGTATTTCAGTTTTTGTCATTAATGACTCTAAAAATTGTGTGCATTGCATGAGTAAGACATTTGGGTTCACTTTCCTGCTAAGTCTTTTGAGATGAGGACTCCAACTTGCCATTAGTTTTACACCATGTACTGTAACTCATTCATGGTAGTTTTCAGTTGTAATTTTATATCTGTAATATGGGAAATCAGACTTTGCTGTGAAAAGTGTTAAGAAAACAACGGCATTTGAAATCTGAGTCTCTGCTTTCACTAGAACAAAGCTTGTATTCTCCTTAGCCCATCACGGCAGTGTAATCCCTATTCCTTTTAGGAAACATTTCTTAGACGTATTTGAAATGGTAACACTGAAACCTAAAGAAAGGTGTTCAAAAGATAATGATTTGCACAGCTCTGCAACACTTGCCGTCAGCAATGCTTTAGAAGAGGAGTGAAGTTTCTAACTTGAAAGGAAAGACGTCAGCATTGGATTTTAAGGTGACTAAACGAATTGCTCATGTTTCATCCATTGACATCTGAGGTGGGAGCTGCCTTTATTAGTGACTGACAACAGAGACAGTCACCCGGGAAGGCACCTGATGGTCTAATTTACTCACTGCCTTTGTCAACCTCAGAACGAAGAAGTCTACAAGCAAATACTTTTCTAATGATGCCTCAGGCTGATGCATGAAAGAAAGAGTTGTTTTCTCTGGGACATGCTTGGTCCAGTGGTTTGATCTCTGAGTCTCTGGATATTTCTCACCAGGCATGATGTGTCAGTTCCTTTCTGATTGTAGCGGTAGCAAAGCTTTCCCAGTTTCACAGGAAGAGTAGAAATAGGCTGCTCCTGCTGCCTCCAATGAATCTGAGCTTCCACAGGGGATAAGGGAGGGCATAAGCAAAAGGGAATGTGTAAAATTAGACAACATCATAAAGCAGTTTGAGCAGTTAGATTTGTTGCTTTCATAACCTTTCTCACAACACAGGAGCAAGGGGACAGTCAGAGATGAAATAATGAAATATGAACAAATTCCAAACAGATTAAAGGAAATGTATTTTATATACAGCTGGAGATTGAGATTCATATCTAAGAAGTAGCAACCAGGCTCAGAAGTCATCAAGACTGGTAAGAAGAACAGATACTTCTGTGAATAGTGGAAATGTTCAGTTACTTTGCAAAGGCTCAAGAACAGGTTTAGAAGGGATACAGAGCCTAAGATATTGGTGAAATTTGCACAAATCAACCCTCTTAGCATTAAACTTACAACTTCAATGCTCTTCATCATTTGATCTTTTGAGCCTGTAGGTAAACATACCTGTCAAACCTCATTGGTGTTAAACAACATATTCATTTGTAGATCAAGAGTGTGCCTAGCTGCTGTGGGGAGCTGTATTTTTGTGGGCAACACGTTCTCAGTATCTAGTTTGGGTTTTTCCCAACCTTTGGGTTTTCAGTGTTACATCTTAGGGAGCGGAATTCCTTTTTCCTCAAGATTTTAGACAGGTGGGACAGCCTGTTTACCTGTTGGAAATGTTTGTTTGGAGGATGTATTTGAGCAAATCCTGAACACTTATAACATCAAGTAAGTTTTGAACAGAGAAGAATTGTTGTGGCTGGTCATTATTGGCATGTATGCTAGTTGGTCATTTCCAGATCCACGTGCTCCTGTTACAAAAAGAAGGGTTTTGGCACTTGCTGGATCATTGTAGAAGAGGAGATTTATTGATATGTTATTTTGTTCCTGTAAAGATGTCAGCTGTGAGATTCTCATTCCCTATTTTTCTCCTTCTGGGCAATTGCATGGTCACTGCTTGCCCCTTTCCTCCAGTTTTCATCTGCTCAGGGCATGCTTCTTTTGCATGCAGGGTTGTGTCAAGAGTTTAAGAAGGAATCTACAGATAGGAAAAAGTGAAGTTCTTGCAAGAGGGGAAGGACCTGGCTGTTGTCCTCATGCCCCTCTGGTGAGTCCAGAGGGAAAAGCCAGGAGATGTAGACCCACAGTCATGTCACCTGTTGTCACCCACGTTGTGAAATCTAGACCCACAAACCAGAAAATAAGATGAAAGATTACTTTGTTACATGGGAAAAAATACTTAGCAAACCATAGTGAAGCACTTCAGGCTATCTTCTTACTAATTCTTAAAACTGTTTTATTTCCTTTTAACATTAGCCATCAAACAAAATATTTGAAGCTTTTAAGAAGCATAGTTACTTTTTGCCTTGTAAGTAAGAGACTAACTTATTCAACTGGAGCTGTCTTTGAGAACTGCTTTTTGATTCAATGGAAAAGTGATGACAGGTGTTGTCACGCAGAAATTAATTCTTTCAGCATAACTGTCCAGGCTCTCAAATGATTTATTCCATGTAAAGTATTTGGCAAAAAATGAAATCTGCTTAACCTGTTTAAACAGCAAGAGAAAATATTAAACTAAACTTTCCACACTGCCTGCCTGGGAAGTGGCACCCTCACCACTACAGTGCGCTATTAAACTGATACTGGACAAGGTCTTTTAACGGGGGATTTTCTCAGTGAGATGAATACCAGTAGTGGTTCAGGCCAGCACCAAAATCATAGAATCATGAATCATTTAGGTTGGAAAAGATCTTGAAGATCAGCAGGTCCAACCAATGACCTAGCAATGCCAAGTCCACCACTAAACCATGTCCCTAATGTCACATCTACACATCTTTTAAATACCTCCAGGCATGGTGACTCAGCCACTTCCCTGGGCAGCATGTTCCAGGGCCTGATCACCCTTCCGGTAATAATTTTTTTCCTAATAGTTAATCTAAATCTCCCCTGGTGCAACGTGAGGGTATTCCTCTTGTCCTATCACTTGTTACTTGGGATAAAAGATCGACGCACACTTCACTTGCTCCATCCTCCTTTCAAGTAGTTGCAGTGAACGACAATGTCGCATCTGAGCCTCTTTTTCTCCAGACTAAACAACTCCAGTTCCTTCAGTCATTCCTCATCAGACTTGTTCTCCTGACCCTTCACCAGCTTCATTGTCCTTCTCTGAACCTGCTCCAGCACCTCAGTGTTTCTCTTGTAATGAGAGGCCCAGAACTGGACACAGGATTCAAGATGCAGCCTCACCAGTGCTCAGTAGAGGGAGATGATCACTTTCCTGGCCCTGCTTCATACACTATTGCTGGTACAGGCCACCTGAGCACAAGCTGGCTCGTGTGCATCCATCAGTCAGCACCTCTAGGTCTTCTTCCACTGAAGAGCTTTCCAGCCACTCTTCCTCAAGCCTGTATCGTTGTATAGGGTTGCTGTGACCCAAGTGCAGCACCTGGCACTCTGCCTTGTTGAACCTCACAACACTGGCCACAGTCCATTGATCCAGCCTGTCCAGATCCCTCTGTAGACTCCCCTCAAGCAGATCAACACTTCTTCCCAACTTGGTGTCATCTGCAATTTACTAAGAATGCACTTGATCCACTCGTCCAGATCACTGATAAAGACATTAAACAGAACTAGGAGGGGGAGAGCGAGCAAGCGGCTGTGTGGCACTTAGTTGCCGTCTGGGGTTAGACCACTATACATCCACAGTGTTTGTGGATCCATCATTGTTCTTATTCTTCTTGTTGGTTTTCACTGCATTAGAACAAATTATAGCCTTAAAAAAAAAAAAAGGTCTTCGCTCCCCATATTCATTACTTTGTTCTCATGAGAAGAAATCCATGTCTGCCTGTTATTATAAACTGATGTACCAGATTAAGGTGAAGTTAATTGGAACTGACAATATAATAGGAACAACTGCAGCTTAAGTTGCAATAAATTTGTTTGTTTATAGATGGGATTTTGCAACAAAGAAAGTGTTTTATAAATCAAAAAGATCTCTCACCAAACTTATCTTACTGAGGAGTAAACCAACATCTAATAACTAGAAAACAGAGCTGTTCTGACAAAGCCATTTATCTTCATTTCTTTTGAAACAGTTGGTATGTGAGCATTTTGTTTATTTCTGCCAATGCAGGATTGCCATTGTTTAACTCAGTTCCACAGCCCCATAATATTTACCCTGCACACTGATTACATGTGAATGCCAGTTTCTTCCCTTCTCTTTTGCTTTTAGTAGATTTCAATTTTTCTTGTTTCAGGGAAAAAAGTGGGCTATCATACCAAGAGATAAATGCATTTTCTAAATTCTATTATCTATATAGATATATCATAAAATTCAAATTGTTGTTGTGACTCAGGTCCAACTCATGTGTTTTCATTCTTGGCTTGGCAGTTTTGTTCTTATTTACCAGTCCCACCAGTATAAACCCCATCGGGACTGCTGTCCTCTCTCCATATGTCCCAGTTTTGAGCTCTAATTTGCAACTTGATCATAAGAATAGTATCATTGCTCACAGTTACTGTGCTGACCAGACTTCCACTCTTCTTAGGTAGGCATTTGGGATATAAAGCAGATTTGGAGATGCATTTAGAAAGAAGCACCAAAAGTTTTCATATCAGTTTATTTGCTACTTCCAGAAAATCAATCTTTTGCTCTTTGATGGATGGACTAGGGTACAGGCTTCCCATGTACTACTTCTCACCCTTCTTGAAATCAACTAATATTGATTAACGAATATTTTAAATTATTTTAACAACTAAAAATCTTAAAAAGTGTGTAGCGGAAAGCAGTACTTTTCTTCCTGATGGATTAAGAAATATGGAGTTATATTAATAGAACATGCTGCAGCATTCTTTCAGTATAATAGAAGTGAGATCAGTAATTTGCAACTTGATCACAGGGAAGTCAACATCTCTTGCCTGTTGCTACTGCCCCAGCCACCGTGGCCCCAGTCACATTCCCAGAAACCAGAGGATTCTGCACTTTACTAATGTGCAGTACACAGAAGGCAGCGTGGCAGAGCTGAGAAATGCTACTGACATAGTTCCACAGTGCGGCAACTTGTAAAATACAAGAACTGAGAAAGGGAAAGACTTTTTTGATTTCTGTACACCAAACCCCCCCAACATTTCATTTAAAGCCTGTAAAAAAAATGGTAAATAAGGTTCATTCTTTACTGCTCCTACAGGCAGCCTATTCCAGAGGACTCTCCTTTTGATAGTCATCTTGGCTGGGTCTTCTCCTGCCAGGATGCATACCCCAGGGTATTAAATAGCAGCAATATGATAGCTCAGTTTTAATTTTGTCAGGATAAATTCCTTCAGTTTTCTTTTTCATCATGCATTCCCATTCTCTTACTGTCTTGGTGGCCCTTCCCTGCCTCTCTCAGATGGAATTTATCTTTCCTGAACATACAGATAGCAAGAACATTATGCACCATTGTAATTGAGATCTGTGGCATTAACAATAATATTGATGCTGCTGGGAACACCCATATTTTTTCTCAGCAGATAATAATGAAAAGTACCTCGTCACATTCAGTGTAATGCAGCATAGTTGGCAGGATCCGGTGTAATGGGTTCCTGTTTCACAGGGTACATTGTCATCGCCTCTAAGAATCACTAGCAATAATTTACTTAGCTTTTTTTTTTTAACAAGTACTAATTTGATGGTTAAGATTTGTATTCAAGGACTGGATCAGCCCTGTGCCAACAGGCTCGGTAGCTGCCAGGCCAGCTATCTTGGGATAAGGCGTAGGCTGTGCCTCTGTGGAAACCAGCAACAAGGTTTCTTCAGGAAGCTCATTCTCAAGCTTACCCCAGGTTAGCACATTACAGTTTTATTGCTGTGGTGTTTTGTGCTTATTAAAAATCTCCGTTGGAGGGAGCCTGTTAAAACCTGCCAGCAGCTCCTTTCCTTTGGCAGCTTCTGAGCCTGGGGTGCTCTTGGCTTTCTGCTCTGTGACTTTGTACTATATGCAACCTGTCCTGGCTTTGATGTAACCCTGCCAGGAAAGTGACACTTTCAAAAATACTCCAAAATAATTTTAAAAAATCCACATACCTGCAGGAAAAGCAAAGGTTTGAATGCAAAGTTTGCCAGCAGCAAAATTTTGATGGTATACAAGAGTTAAGCTTGCTGTTGTAGAGTATCCCCAGATGTGGTTTGTGGCCTATCTGTACTATCAGAGGGTTGGCTGCAGCCTCCACCCCCTGCAAAATTTCCCTCCCTCCTCCTCCCAGTACTCTTCTGTTGATATTAGTCAGTTTTGCTGACACTAGTTGAGCTAATGGGGACTGAAAGGGACAGAAGGGTTCTCACAAGCCAGGAGGTGGCAGCCCAGACAAGGGAGGGCAGAGACATCTTGTCCTCATGTGCTGCATCACTCCGGGACGTCTGTCTGCAGCCAAATGTTTCTTGCCGCATGCCAACGCTGTTGGGAGTCTCCCATCTATCGTAATTCAGAGCCTGCCCTCTCTTACTTGAAACTGTGAGGTTTGAAATTAAGCATCGTGTTCTCTATAAATTATCTTAATTGGCAACAAGCTCACTGAACGTGGTCTTTTGCATACAAATTAAAGCCTGCTGTAGTGAGCTTGAGACAGTCCTGAAACAGGTTCACTGCTGTAGAGGGGCTTTAATTTTGTGCCACTTCCGGTGAATTAGTTTAAGACTGGTTTAGCAGTGCTGCCTTTCTTCAGGGCAGACCTCTCTCGGGCTCTTTGCAAAGGCAGCTGTTGAACTGCCAACACTGAGTCGATACTCTCCATCCTACAGGGTTATATGGCTGTAGCATTGATAAGAATCATTTGACTGCGCTCGCAGTGAAAAACTCTGGAGAGCGTTTGTCCTGGGTTCAGCAGTAGCATTTTTCTCCTTCTTAGTAGCTGGTGCAGTGCTGTGGTTTTGACTTTCGGCCTGGGAACAACACTGATAACACCGATGTTTTCAGTTGTTGCTAAATCATGTTTACTCCAACCAAGGACTTTCTGAGTCTCATGCTCTTCCAGGAAGGAAGGGAAGCTGGAAGAAAGCAGAGACAGGACATCTGACCCAAACTAATCAAAGAGGTATTCCATACCACAGCACGTCATGGCCAGGATATAAAACTGGGAGCAGCTACCCGGAAGGGCTAGATCACTGCTTGGGTCAGGCTGGGTATTGGTCGGCGGGTGGTGAGCAGGTGTATTGTCTTCCGTTGTTACTTCCCTTATCATTATTATTATTGGTGGTAGCAGTATTGATTTGTGTTATACCTTAGTTACTTGGCTGCTCTTATCTCAACCCGTGGGAGTTGCATTCTTTTGATTCTCCTCCCCATCCCTCTGGGAGCGGGGTGGGGGAGTGAGGAATGAGTGAGACAGAGACTGCATGGCTCTGATTTATGGCTGGGCTTAAACCACAATAGCGTGTCCTATCACTAGCTGCCTCCAGGGTCTGTCCACACTCTTTCCTCCCTAGTTATGTCAAATATATGATATCTGTTGGCTGTGGAAAATTAATTATATACCCTACCATAGGCACTTACCTGTATCTTTTGCATTAGTGTTTCATCCCAATGACTTCACTGAGATCACTTCTGCATGTGCATACATCTGTATAGAAATATCTGCAGAATTAGAGTCTAATACATACTAGGCTTTCACAGCAAATGTAACTATAGCAGACATGGAATCACCTTAAATAAAGTCAGTGCAGTTAGTGCTGGAACAAGTGTTTTTAAAGTGGGATATCTGCTGCATAGGAGTGGAGAGAACTAAGGGTTTTGAACAATTAAGAAAGATAGAGAGCTACAGTTCAATTTATTTTACAAATGTTTTACTCTTTTGAACAAAAATTTACTCTGTTTTACTTAATGCAAAGAGAGAGATCAATTTAGCATTTGAATTTGTAGAAATGTGGGATAATGCTAGAATCTGTTGGCAACCCTTGAAATTTCTCCAAATGGGACTTTAAGTTAATCTGGAAAGAAAGAGTGTTTACACTTTTAAGTACTTTTTACGTGAGGAACTTGCAATGCTGTCATGTACCACCTAGTTTCAGCCCCTGTGCAATAAGCAAGGACACCTTCCACTAGACCAGGTTCCTCAAAGCGCCATCCAACCTGGCCTTGAATACTGCAAGGGATTGGGCAGCCACAGCTTCTCTGGACACCTGTTCCAGTGTCTCAACAATCCTCATCATAAAGAATTTCTTCCTAACAGCTCATCTAAGTCTACCTTCTTTCAGTTTAAAGCCATTACCCCGTGTCTTATCAGTACATGTCCTTGTCAAAAGTCTCACTCCAGCTTTCTTGTAGGCCCCCTTCAGGTACTGGAAGGCTTCTAAAATGCCCCTGCAGTCCTCTCTTCTCCAGGCTGAACGACCCCAGCTCTCTCAGTTTGTCTTCATAAGAGAGGTGTTCCAGCCCTGTTTCATTATTCCTAATTCAACATGCACTGAACTCAGGACGAGTCCATCCAGCTATTTCAAGTTCATTTTAAATTGCACTCTTAGACTATGGCAGCTTTCCGATACCAAGATATCAGTTAAAATAATCTAGATTAAAGATACTACCAAATCCTGTCAAGCCAGCTTTACGAATAGGCCTTGAGAAGTGAAATACTGGTGAGGTGTGCTGCAGGAATAGCCATGGTTTGTATAGGTTTTGAGGACAAACTTTCCTGATCCACCTCTCTGAAAGTGAACAGCCGCTTAGCCCACTCTCCCTGTCGCACCAGTGAGCCTACACTCCTCTGGCACAGCCATGCACATGGCTACACTGGCAAATGGTTTGGCACTTTTTCACTGGGAATTGCAGGCAGTATTTCACTCTCATTAGTGTAACTAGTGTTACTAGTGTAACTAAAATTGCTTGTGTCCTTTTTCTCACTGGGGTGCCAAAGCCTCACCACTGTCTGCATGCAGTGGAGACTGCTTCAGGCCCTGCAGGATGAGTGCCCACTTGCACTTATTGAGCCTCTTCTTTTAGCTTATTTTACATATCTGTTCTCAGTCTACTAAAGGTAAATGGAGGGTACAGGCTGAAAGAGTGAAGTTTACACAGCTGCTTTTCTGTGCCTACTTCTCTGTGTTTTCTTCTCCTGTTATCTACCTTTATGGATAATTTCTCTATGAAGAGCAAGAAAAAAACACATCAGCACCTACTGATTAAGCACGAAGCACCTTTCCAATTTAGAAAACACAGAGTTATTGCAGTACAAGCTTAGTAAGATGTGGAGAAAAAAGCAAATATTTGGAGAAAGAGGGAATCTACTTTTTCAAACCTCTCTCTGTTTTGGTTGATTTCCAGAACAAAACCTTAAAAAGATCCAACCAGAAACAACGCGAAAGAAAGTGCAAGGAATATTATTAGTGAGATTCTATCTGCTGAAATTGGCAAGTAGTTACACAGGTTGCTGAAAGGAATTTGATGCTTAAGTTTTTCAGACAATTTGGATGTTGCCAGAGGTGGTGTTCCACCTGCCTACAGGAAACTATCTGCAACTTTACATCTTAAAAAAAGAGTCTTAAAATTGATATTAATCATCTCATTTACAAGCTACTGGTACTATACATGTTGCTGCAGATTAAGTGACTCATTGGCTGGGTTTCAAATAGTAGAAAACAAGGCTCTGCTTCTACATCTTCCCTTTCTGTCATGCTGATTAGATTCTTATTTGCATTCTTTTTATCCCATCTGGAGCCCTCAACGGAAGGAATTGTTTAGCCCTGAAACATTGAAATTAAAATTGGTCTGATGACAATCTGATGGAAATTTATCTGTTTTCATGCTGGCATTTAGCATGCACAAGGTTTCCATTAGTACTATGAAGGCAAACAAGTTACTGTGACAGTAGATCAGCTAGCCAGAAATGATAGATCATGACTGTGCTATTACCCTGTGCTGTGTTGCAAAGGCTTCCTGGGAGGGACAATCCCTTTGCATTTCCTACAGGTACCACAGAGTAAAACCATATAACCACAAGCAATTACTGAAGAGTAACTGATATGCTACTAATTCAGGCCTGGCTTCAGCTTTGGTATCTCCATATCTGATGATCTTGAGAGGAGGAAAGGTGCCTCTGGAGTTAAGAAACTGAAGAGGTGTGTCTAGGTGTGAGGCACGTTCTCCACTTTGTGCATTGCAGGGCTCTCTGTTTGCAAACAGGGATGTTCCCAGAGCAAAGGACGTGGTGCATGGGCAGGGTCCCTTCGACCTCTGTGGCAGGGCTCATGGTGACCAGCTTGTTTTGTGCTTTCTTTCCACTCTTTCGTTGCTTGTTGACAAATCTTGACTACCACATGCAAAAGGAGATGTCTCTTCATGTTGTGATGACTTTCACTGCCTCATTATCAGCAGGCCTCCGGGCCACTGGGGTACTGCCCTGCAGACTTTTTGGCTGTTAGATGTGCTGGGAATTTGCTAGTCCGTTCTTGAATGATAATTTATCGTAGACACGGATATAAGACTTCTGTGCAGGACAGATAAACATGACATGGGATCTAGAGGAGACATAATCTTCTAGGTGGTATCGTGGAGCAAAGAGATCTGGGACATCTCAGATGCCTCTAAACACCCATGTTTAAACTATCATATTAAGATCTAGGCTATGTGTGCCCCTCCCACAGCCCCCCAAACCTACAATAGAGTAATTAATCTATGAAGGGCACAGAAGAGTTAATAATTACTCACAAATACTACTTTTCTTTATCTTACAGAGCAGTTGCTGTTCTTCCTGATACTCTTATTTGCTTTACATTTTTTTATAGTTTTGTCTTTGTATCACTAAGTATATATATACGTTTTAAGACTAATGCTTTGTGGAGTTAGAAGCATGGAGCATTTGTGTGTCCTTGAAGGTGGAGATGGCTGACAATGTGAAGGCTATGCCAGGATCTTGGAAGCAAAGCTGCCTTTAATGCATCTCTAAGTGCTTCCAGGAAACAGAAAGAAAGGGCATCTTACAGATTAGATGCTTCCCAAATACTGATAGCTTCCCAAATACTGAATACTTCCCAAAACTGATTGCTGACAACCTGCCATTAAATTGGTGCTGAAAACACAAAATCGTATTGTTTAACCTGGTTCTGCAGAAAGGTTACCATGATGCTGTGAATCGTCAGTTGAGATGCATCGGTTCAAATTAACAAAAGAGCTTTTGCTGTCTCAGCTGTCTAAAACACTACCCCCTGCTTTTACTGCAAGTGCTATGAAAGGGCTTCTTTTGTAGCTTTTTGAAGAGAGGAGGCCAAGACCTGGTTAGAACATTTGGGTTAAATTTGCTCTCCTTTGAGATATCTGTACTTCTGTCATTTCCAAAAATTAATCCCATATCACACAGTATAGGAAAGGTGACATCTTTGGAGGACATCCACAGCAAGAGCTTTGTTTCATGGGTGGTTTGTGTGTAGTACTTCAGGATCATGAAACATACACAAATTTTCAATCTCATATGGAACTGCAGCCTTTGTTGGATGAGAACACTCTTTGATACATCTTTGCAGAAATTCTTTGGAAAGCATTGGCCACTATTTGCATTTAGTTCTCATTGCCCAGGACTGGCTATTCAACCTCTTTTCTGTAACTCGATTTTTTTTTTGTTGAACAGTGCGTTTTACTGGTCTGTTCTGAATTACATGAAGTTTGCACCAGGAAAACACAGTGTTTAACACACAGTAACATTTCTCTCTGAGGCAGGAAAGGGATTTTACTGTTGTTGACATTCCCTTTTCAAATGTGCGTAAGCTGCCCCTATTTTATGGAACAGTGAAAGGGAAACCATACTGGCTCCATCTGAGTGCACATGTTGTAAAGATGAAAACCAACAGGAAAATACAGATAAATATCATGAAGCATGGGATGATTGTTGTGTTTAAAGACCATATTTTACAAAATTTGTAAGGGAGTACAAAAAGAGTAAAGGGAGAAAACTAGAAGCCAACCTGCCTGGGATCACTTACGCAGTTCCAAAGAATCTTCTGCATGAAAGAGTGGTTTTGGAAAGCACCAACGGAAAAGCCATTGCTGATGCCCAATGTAAACACTAAATAGGCAAGATTGGTATGTTAGGTAGACATCAAGAAGGAAGTGAGAGAGGTGGTTATCAAGCCCACAGAACTGGTTATATCCTAACTGAAGGCTCTTTGTAGTGGTGTGAATATGCTCTGAGTGGTGCTTCCTAACAAAGTTCTTTCAGGTTTTGTTAATTTTGGTGGGAATCTATGGAAGGTCAGAGGAGCCCATGCCAGCAGTGGGTAGCTGAGAAAGTCTGAACTGAAGAATTTTCCTTTCCTTACTCAGGTAATTTGGAACCTCATAAACAATTTCTGTTTTCATTGAAAAGACTATTATTAAAAGATTATTATTAAAGACATGCATCAAGTGAGCCAACATGCAGCGCTGGAAAAGGAGGGCTAATAATGGAGGGAATAAAACTTGTGTTCAATTCACAGCAGACCAAAATGAAGACAGTTGGAATAGAAGATGTGATCAGAATATAGCTTTGTACCTCCAAGTGAAATTAATCTCTCCGAATCTACTCTGTCCTTCCTGACCTTCACCATTGCCCTGCCCAGCTTTGGGCTCTTCAGATGGTGGTGGTCTTTGGCCGTTTACTCCCCATTTGCACAGCTCCCATCCAGGCCTTTTTTCATAATCTCTTATCTATTTTACTGCTACTAAAGTAGCCTTTAGTAAGGCTCCTAAAGTAGCCTTAAAGTAAGCCTTTCCACCAAAACTTCAGTCCAACTGTTGATTATCCCGCTCCTGAGATACTGCAATGTCTTCTGGCTTGCCTTCATTTTTCACTTTCTTTCCCTAATCACACTTGTCCCTTCATCTTGATTTGGACAGATACCCTTCCAACCACACACATGCACACACACTTTTGGCTCACTCCTAGGGCTGTTCTCTTTTTTTTCACATCCTATTCAAGACTTTTGTTTTCATCTTTTGAAGCCTTTCAGCTAAATATTCCTTGGCATCTCTTCTTACTTCTTCATACTGCTTCCATCTGCTACAGTGCTTCACCAGTTCTCCTTTTCCACCTATATCCTTCATGCAAGACTGAGAAAATAGCAGTAGCCAAAGAAAGATCTGAATAAGAACAGTGGATATTCCTCACCTTCACCTTAAGAAGTAACATGTTCCAGTCCAACAAATTCTGAATACAGACATGTGAGTTCTTAGAAAATAAAATAGCATTACAACATCCTCTTTAAAGGGGCATTCATTAGTGCGATAAAGACCTAATAGGTGGGCAAGTGCTGATGAACCTGCTTTATCTCTTTCAAGTGCATAAAACTGTAAGAAATTGTAAGAACCCTCCTCATTCAGGGCTAGCACACTTGAAAAATTGTAAATCTCATTTCCCTTCAGCATCATGCATAGCTTGTTTTATGTGAGGCAGTAGACTGTTATACCTTCTGTGTTAATTGAACATACAAATCCAAAGGGTTGATAAGGAGTCCCATTAGCCTGCAGCTCCATTATTCACTATTGCTTTTCAGGCATAGTCTCTGTTACACATTCCATCATTAATACAGCAGAAAAAGCACTTATTCTTGGAAAATGCCCTTTGCTGTTCCAAACAACTGTGATCAACAGCTTGGAGATCCTAATTGCAGCCTATTAGGAATAATGAGATTTGCATGGTAGAAGCCAGAGAATTACATGGTTAAAGGAAAATATTCACCACATGAAAGGTTAATACAAACATATACTGCCCGAGAGTGCAAAGGACACATAAATTGGTGGCTCATTACTGCAGACTGACCCATGGGTAAGAATGTCACCCAGCGCAGAGGCTTTCCCAGGAAGTTTGGCTGCAAAAGTTACAAAAGATAAGGACATGCTTGTGGAAACCGCTAAACTAATGAGAGTTGAAAGTTGTTTGAAATATCCCGATGACCTCACAGATGGGATGCTTATTAAGGTATCTGCATCAGTCTCTTTTTTGTCTAACAGACTGTTGTAAAGCTTTGCTGAGGCGTAGCCAACAGTCCGTGAAGGTGTCTCCATGCTTTCTGACATACCAAGGGCTTTTTTTTTTGGCTGAATTAAAAATGAAAGCCAATATGCATATCCAATTTTTGTTTGCGGGCATCTTTGTGGAATAGCACAGGCGAGGCAGTCAACTATGATTACTTCATCAACACGGGGTCTGCCTGCTACCTACGTGCCTATCTGCTCGAATGCGCTGGTCAGGAGCCAACTGCAAATTTAGGTCTTGAAAGTCTGAAGAAAAGCGCTTTATGTGCGAGGGTCCCATGAAGGCTCCATAATGCAATTAAGCCCCATTTTAACAAAAGGCTAGCCATTTTGCTGAGGCATGACATGAGTAATTAAAATATCATTTTAAAAAAGAAAAATGAGTGTTCTTTTCTACTCTCAGATATTGTTGGAGAAAGATTGGAGGGCAGGATTATGATTTTTGTTTGTTCCAGGGTCCTCTGAGCGAAAATCATGGGCAATGCAATGAGCCTGCAGCAAAACCCAAGCTCCTATGGGACCCCTATCAGTGTTAGCAACCAATATAACTGAAAAAGTATCAAAAGCTATTTTGTACTCTAATGGAAAGAAATTGGTTTTCCGAGTGCTTTTCTTAGTCTGTTATAGATGAATGTGTAAGTAGAGAAGTGTTTTAGGAAAGCTTAGGCAAGAAGGAGAAGGGAATACACAGTACAAATTGGTACATAGATTTTACTTGTAGTGAAATGGTGTTGCAATCACGTGAGATCATGGCGGGTCAACAGAAAGAGTGAGAAATGGCCATAGGTTAGAAGAGGGAAGCTATGGTTGTACTGATTCATACAGAGGAGAAAATAAAGAGAAATTTTTGAGGAAAAAGTTTGTGTAAGGTATGTTGAAGGAAGAAGATTTCAGTGACTTAATTTCAGGAACTCTTTTATTCAAAGGCTCTTGATAAATCACAATGAGATGTAACTGTTGCAGTGCTTTTGGCCAGATTGTGACGCAAATCTCCTGTAAGACAGAAGTCTGATGGATATTGGGTTCGGCTTATTCCTCTGGGTTGTGATGGAGTTCATGATTGCTATAAAATTCATTGTGTTAAAAGAACATGGTTGTATTGCAGTGAGATGTCGCCTGCAATGAGGAGTTCACTAAAAGGCCAGGGGATGCAACCTTTATTTAAGAGCTTATACTCAGATTTAAGAGTCTAATTTTACATTCTTAGATACAAAAGGGTACTCTTTTTATGAAAATAGCAAATGAAAACAAGTTAGAGATCTGCTGCATACAGCACCAACTAGGTCTTTCCGGGGCCACAGAAGCCAATAAACCCCTTCAGTACATGTCCTCTGCCCATCTGGCAGTTTCCTTGGATCCTGGTCAGAAAGGAGCCCAACAGCAAGCCACAGCAACAAACCCACTGTTTTGCTAAATTCCTTCACTGGCTTCCTTTGCCTTTCCTTTCTGGTCTGTTCCTCTGCTGAAGTCCCACAAAGATCTCTGTGGTTTCAGCTGTGGCAGGCAGGAGCCCTCTCAGGAGATGTGTAGGGCATTCTTGTCCTTTCCCCACACCCTTTCCCTGCTAGAGGCTCTGTTCTGAATTAAAGCAGCAAAGAAACCCAAGACCAGTGATAAAAACAAAAATCAGGGGAGGTTCTGACCATAGCCCCTCTTGCTCCGAGCTGTTGAGCCTCGTTGGAGGAGAGGATAGGCACCTGACCCCAGGGAACTCTATTTCCTTATAAATACATTTAGCAGTGTGAAGTCCCTCAAGAAGCCTTACCCTGGCTGAGGTGGTGTTCTTGCTGGCCACTGAAGCTGCATAAGTTTGCAGAAGGTGCTTAACCCAGGGTGTTCTCACAGCAATTTTGGGTTAGGAGAGGTGCTTCCATCCAAACATTATGAGCACCTTAGGTTAAACATTGACTTTTTACATCCAGAGGCATTAAAATCCAATTGGTTTTTATCCTTTGTGCACTGAGAAGTATTTCCATTTTGTGGGATTTTTTATTCCTGCAAACAGAGCTATTCTCACGTGTGAATGCATCATGCTATTGCCATGACATTGCCATTATGCTAAAAAATAGGACTGAAGATTATTGAAAATCTAGTATGCTGTGTCTTTTGCAACTCCCATAATTAGGAGAGAAAGATCAAGTTCACAATTCTCAGAAGTTACTGAAAATAGTGAGGAAATGGCAGAAATAATCATGTGTGAAGCCTGTCATTTCTGAGCATGCTAGTTATTTTGCTGTAGGACACAAGACACCGTGTGTGTGTCTGTGTGTGTGGAGGGGGGGGAGTTGCTGTAAGGATTTGACTCCAGCGAAGGTTGGTTATAATTCAGCTTTTATAACCCTGTGCTGGATCTGAACTTCTGAACTCCGTATTGTCTTGGGTTTGTCCTCCTGCTGGTGTGCCCGTGTGCAGCTGCAATACCATTACATTTCTATTTTCCCCAGTGTGCTGTCATGTGATTGCGTACTGAAGTGAAATGGAAAATGATTTATTGTGTGGGATCAGGTTTTATTTTCCTCTGCAGTGTATGGATGTAAATCTAGGGTGGTTTCCCATGCTCCTGGAACTAGGATTCGCTTGAAAAAATTCTAGAATCAACAAATGGGAAAACCACTCCAGAGCACTAGAAAAATAGAAGCATTTCTATCTGCCTTCCTGTGTTGGTCCAACAGGACTTTGCTGAGGTTGCTAATGGCTGTGAAACGTCTTATACAGAAATTCTCTAAACCCCTTCTCATAATTACATTTCATAATCCTGTGCAACTGAATACACAAATGATGTTAAAATAACAGTCATGTAATACCTCTGAATTCTTGCTGTGAAGCTATTGTAAGTTCAAGATAAGTGTCACAAAGAGCTGTTTTGCAGAATGAAAGTGCCAGAGAAACAGGAATTCAGAAAGAAGTGATGGTAAAACTTGTTGCGAACATTACCAGTACCATAGAGCCAGTACAGAAGATATCCAAATATTGAAACAGATGGGCTACTCTGATGTTAAATGAGGCTTAGATGAAGTATATGTCATTTAAATTAAATATATGGTAGTTGATGTTGTTCTAAGCTGTTGCTTTATACTGATATTCTCAAGGAATTAATTTCTGCCAATCCACAGACCCAAACAAATCTTTCTCCCACTGGGACTGCTTATTTTCATGATGTGTGTGTTTCTTTGCCTGCAATAACATTTGAGTTGTTTGTCTTCTTATTTTAGACTGTGCCTTTCTGTGTGTGTAGCTGTAACTTATACATAGCCCATATCATCCCAGGGTCTGTGTCTCCACTGGGGCTTTCAGGATCTGTTGTAGTACAAATCATAGTAAACAAATACTGCTCAGTAGAAAAGCATCAACAGCTGGATTTTCACTTTGCCCCCCTCATCTGATGAGAATGTAGTCCATTCTTAACACAGGAAAGTAACAACAGAGATGAATTATGAGAGTTTATTCCTGGTAGAGGATCGCAGAAGATGTGGCTAACTTACCAAGACTGGGACAGATTTCATCCAGGATGTTGGCAGACACAACACTCCTAAACCCAGAAAGATATCAAAGGGTTCATGTGGGTGCAACTGATGAGAAAAAAGTCAAGTATATGGCATTTCTGGGGAGCTCTGAAGGCTTTGGAAGTCTCTTCCATTGGTTCTTAGCAATCCTGACCACTGATTTTTGCTTCAGTACTTTTTATTTCTAGTAAAAGCTGGAAAGCACAATAAGAGCTTTCTAAAATGTTAAACTTCCTTTTCTTCTAGCCAAAGAAATACAAAGAAATGGGACAAATAAAGGACAAGAAATCATTAGTGGCTTTTTCCATATAGTGCTATTTGAATTGTCCCTCTGCACCAGTCAGTGTATTACTGCAAGGACTGATTAAGGGGCCTGGGAAGGAGATGAAGATGGATTTTAATAAAACCACTTGCTTTCACCTAATTTGAACAAAAATGTTATCTGGTAAGCGAGGCAGGATCCTGCAAGCAGATGAGATGGCAGAAGCGGCGGTAATCAGTGTCCAATCTGGCCAGCAGCAGTGAGTTTTGCATCTCGGCTTGGCATTGCATGCCTCTTGCCGTAGCTCCAAATGATTAATTTTGAGGATAACAACCTCGTTCGCAGTGCTGCGACCTGTAGCAGCAAGGGTGATGGGCTCCCCTTCAGACTGAATCACAGCACGATGGCTGAGTTGTTTGTTTAACCCTAACAAGAGCTGTCATTGAAAGTTACTGAAGCCTGATTTTTCCTCCCTGTTTGTCAGCCCCCCTTACCCTGGGCTGTGGGTCCCACATCCATTGAAGCCGTCTGAGCTCCCTTTGTTGCTTTTTGGTGCATAATGGCACAGGGCAGCTCTGTGGCCAAGGGCGACAAGCAAGACCAGGAGAACTATGACTGATGGAAAGGCCAATACCTAAGTAAGCTGTGAAGCAATCCCTTGCAGTATTTCCTGAGCTATGCCTGTTTGGATTAAAGGTGGCTGTGAAAAATGTGGTGCTTTTGCCGGTACTCTGCCAAGGAGCCCAGTTCTGCAATTGGTGTCATGTAGGGTATAACATGGATGAAGGAAGAGTTTTAGTTGTTTGTATTTAGGATTATTCACCTTATGTAACTCCATTAATGACGCATTGTGTTTTGCTGGAGAAGACAATCTTGTTAGCTAGGATGTACACTTGCTAGTATTGCTTCAAAATCATCGAATATTTAATTTCAGAAAAGGCTGCCTGCTGTCAGGAGCACTGATTTTTTAGGTATTTACTTTCCCATTTGCCACCCCACAAGTATCAATAGTTGTTTCTATCACATATTTATTATCAGGAATCTGTCAGTGGAGAGAACACAGAAAATATCCAGAGCAATGAAACTAACGGAAAGACTTCCCATGAGCATTCAAATGTCCCTGTAATTGGTATTATACTCTAAACACAGCACAAAGAGAATAATTTCTGTCTAAAAATGCCAAAATGCCAGCATCTGGGGGATTTTTATTTGGGGCAAAAAAAAAAAAAAGAGAAACTTGGAGCATGGGTTCTCTTGGCACAGACCCTTCCCATGCGACATCAACACTCCTCTTTTCTCCCTCTTCCAGCCTTCTGGAAAAGGCTTTGCAGCTCTGCAGTTGTTTGCACCTTGGGATTGCTACTAATGGCTGTGCATTGTTACTCCTCTGATTTCCTCTTATACGGGCAGTGCTGATGCTGTTTGTGGAAATGAATTTTTTGTTGAAGACCCATGAATTCTGCTGATGATTACTTCAGAGTTCATTCATTCCTCACAGGAATCTTCATACTTTGTAAAAACTGGTGACCACATTGAGCAAAGAGGTGGCCACACTGAGCAACCTCTCCCTATAACTGGGAGCCAGGCAGTAGTTTTGTGTCTCAACAGCCTTTGGCAGTTTTGCTTGCCTTTCATGACCCATTTGGTGCTGACTGGGAATCCTTATTTTCTGTGCTTCTAATATGCTTCCCACACTGCCCACCAGCTGCAGGAAAACATAAATCGACGTTTTTTTTATCCAAAGCACTCTGTTCCCTATGTCTTTTAATTATTTGCAATGTTCTTTGTTCTGTGCTTCTCCTGACTTCTGCTCTTCCCTCTTCTGGATGTCTCTCAAGTAAGTTAAGCTCTGGAAGCGATGATGACTCCATTTCAATTATCTCTGATGTGATTTAAATTGAATTAAGCCAATAATTTACAAATTGGAAACACCTCTTTCTTGTTTTGTTTTGTTTTGTTTTGTTTTGTTTTGTTTTGTTTTGTTTTGTTTTGTTTTGTTTAATGGGTGAAAACATTGGCTAGAAATTCCTGAGGCCCTCTGGCCTGTGCCCACTTAAATGTGATAAGTAAGGTCTTATTCTTTTCCCAAATTTGCAGCTATGCATGACAATCTGCAGAGTACATCTGTCTTATTATTCAGTAAATTTCATCTGCATATTTCACTGCTAATTAAAGTGAGAAACACCACGAAGGCACCAGTTCATCCAAATAATTTCAGAGAGAGAAGGCAAACAGTCCAAAAAGAAGATCCAAAGAAATCAAGTACAACCACTGTTGTCCTTTCTGCTTTTTCTTTTCCTCTTTCTCAAGTTTTGCTCATTTATATATTCCTGCATCCATCCAAGGCCCATATTTCTTAGTAAATATCACTGGCACCATTTGTTGCATTGCAAAGAGCAAGTGCAAACCAGCGGGGGATGAGAGGAGCGGTGCCCTTGCTCTCATCTTCACTGCCAATAGGAGACAGTGTTGTGATCCTCTCTTACTTTTCCAGCCACAACCAGCAGCTTAAAGACTTGCCCCTGAAAATCAAGTTTAGAACTTAAATATCATCAACCTTAGTATGTGAGTATTTGAATAAATTTTTTTGAAAAACTGTACTTGTATGGCAAATTGCCAGGACAAGTCCACAGCTTCAGCGTCAGGCATCTGTGGGGCTTTTCTAGCTAAAAGGAAGCACCCCCTTTACTTGTTTATCTTGTGTAAGGTATTTCCAGGTTAAGAAAAGTTGCCCTTACAGGGTAAGTTGTAAATCACCTAACAGAGGCATAATAATG
>JBCJKH010056930.1:0-12910 GCA_039877255.1 Loriculus beryllinus | reverse complement strand
TGCTGAACATTATTACTGTTCCTGCCAGCTGCTGAACCGCTCTGTGGGTGTCTGAGCTCTCGCTGCAGTCCCCCACCCACTATGAAATCCGCATTTCTGCCCTGCCAAATCCTGCAGTCCTATGAACATGTACAGGTGGGAGCAGATCAGCAGGCAGGATTTTAATTCAGCAGTTTGTATTCTACCTTGTTGTAAAATAAAGAATTATTGTTGCTGACTTTCCCATACACTGCTTTGAAACTCCTAAATGTCTTTGCATGTAACAGACTCTATTACAACATTACATGAGCAGCAAAGATAGCTGACTTAAAAGATTAAGGACTTTTTATAAAGACTTTTCTCAAGCACAGTCAGTGATGAGCTCTGCTCTCCAGGGCAAGTTTACAAAAGACCATAGGCATTTTTAGATGATGTCAGGAAAATCCATGGTAGGTGGATACAAATGGCTGTCTGCCTTCTTAGGCACTTGCGTATCTTTGGTTAGTGTGGCTAGTGTACAATTACATTAACTGATATAAGTTAAACAATCATGTTTGAAATACGTCAATATAAACCCTCAATTGAATATGCTGCTTATAAATATTTGTTTAAAATGCTTCAGATAGCGGCATAAAGTTAAAATTACAACCTATATATGTCTTTCAATGAATATTTCTATTTTAAAGTGTCTAAAACCAAAAACTAAGCTACTAAAAGCACTATAAACCTAAAAGTCATTGTGCTGACCCACTGGCGAAGTCTCAAAAATATTCAGTAGCTCTCAAAACTCTCATTTCTTGACTTTGGGGGGCTGCTTCGGCCATTAGACAGAGCTGCAGATTAAAATTAGTAGATTCTCAAACAGCCTCTGAAAATAGCAAAAAAGTAACCTCAGAGGCTGTGGTGGTTAGTGGAGCTGCTTTCATCTTGGGTGAGAACATTACTCCAAGTTAAAAGGAATTTCAGCTACCACATGCCCAAGGTGCTCACGTGAGAGCTGCCTATCTTGGGCTCAAGATGGTACAGTGGGTGGAATTGCAACATCACTGCCCAGAACCCAGGATGCAGTGTGAATACATAATGGCAGTCTGTTTTCTAAAGACCCTCCAGAGCCTCCACAGCACAGTTTATGTGCTGTGACTTCAAGCTGTGAAAAAAGCTCTCTGGTATTGTAGCATCTTGACTGGCATCTGCTTCACTTAATGGGCTGACACATGCTCCAACTCTTGTGATGATGGTGAGTACTGAGAGAGACAGAGAGTCCCTGGGACAGCAACTATTATGTGGGGTGGAACCTGCTCATTCAGTGCAACTCCTCCAAGAAATAGATAGAAACATGGGGTGGGTGCATTCTAAAAACCTCAAGCAGATGGAAGCATTTGTTTTTCCGTTTTAAATTTGCAGATTGGATTTCCTGCAAAAATGGCAACTGCAGCTCCACCACTTAAAGGGCAAACCAAATGAAAGGAGCTGGTTTTGCAGCTGTGGACTCACACATAGATATAGCAGCTCCATCTCCATTAAATGTCTCCTCAAGTCTTTGGGGTAATGGAGCCTATATTTTGAGGTTTTTCCCTGTTGTCTGTTCTGAATATCTCTGCTCTTGATAACATATATCTGCAGCCTTCTGGGAAGGATCATTGTCTTGAAAGGTTGTGCATTTTGTCTTGGATAGTGTCTTTAATTTGGAGATCCTTTTCTGTATCCCCATTGTATTGCCGATCTTCCCTTGTATAAGGTGTTAAGGTAATCAAGAGAAAATGTATGATGTTGGCCAGATTCCCTGCTAGAATAAGCAGGTAGGACTCCGCTGACTTTAACAGCTTCTGACAGTTGTGAATTTGATCCCATACCTTCCTTGAATAATAAGATTTGAAATAATGTGGGTTTTGCGTAGGGCAGGAAGCCCTGTGTGAAATATCTTATTGCATTGATTTGTGTCTTATTCTCTGTCCTAAGAGAATACCCAAGTTGCAAATAAAGGATCAAGAAGGACATTTAACAATATATGGTCTATACAGTATCAAAAGACCATCTCACTGTTAATTATATGATTAATTTCTACAAGAAGGCTCCACTAAGTCTGCAATAAAAAGAAGTAATGAGGTTTTATAATAAAATTGTAAAGCTTCTGTGGTGCACACAGAAGTCTTTTATCTAGAGAGGTAAGAAAAATCAGTTGTCTTCCTTTCAGTCCAGAGATGGCTACAATAGCTTTCTCTGTGATGGCTCTTGGGCTCTGGAATGACATCCAGCCCTGGCTTGAAATGGTCAAGTTTTAGGGCATGTTTTAGGACCCTTTTCCTTTTGGAAAATGTTTTTAAAGAGGGAGAAGAGATTCACAAACTGCTTAATGCACTGGTATTATGTTACTGACATTTTATAGTAAGGGTTGCTGATCTACAGGAGGGTTGACTCTGAGGTGTATAGGATGGCACTGTAATTGTATAAGACCTGCCTGGTTCCTCAGAGACTGTGTGGAGGCACACATTCACATTACAGATGGTGAGCAATAAATCTTACTGCAATGCTACAACAGCCATTGTTGTAGTGACTTGGCACTTGTGCTCTGTATTATAAGGTTTTTCAGCAAGCACATCAAATTCCACTGAAAAACTTGAGATGCATATAAGGACATCTCCACTTCACAGATCAAGAAACTGTTAAAAATGCATAGTTGAAACAGAGTGACTAAAATAAGGCAGCTGAATACTAATCCATGGGTGAGCCATGCTGTAAACTGGTTTTACTTGAGTGCTATGGCAAACTGAAGGGAGCTTGCTTGTATGGTATCCATGTCATGAGGCTGTAGGGAAAAAAACCTGTAGCTTGTGAACCTGGTACTCAGTTCTCTGCTTACCAGAGAAGATGGCAACTGTTGAGAACATCAGGGAGGTCTTGTGCTTTCTGTTTGGGATCCATCTAATAGGGTTATTTTAGTGCAGCACATCCTCACAGTGTGATATAGTTGCTATTCCAGCTTATGGGAAGTAATT
Organism: Loriculus beryllinus; assembly: GCA_039877255.1. Lineage (NCBI taxonomy): Eukaryota > Metazoa > Chordata > Aves > Psittaciformes > Psittacidae > Loriculus > Loriculus beryllinus. The sequence continues at coordinate 9,935 of JBCJKH010056930.1, read as the reverse complement.
CTTCTGCCAAGTCACGTCTACTGTCTCCCCGCTGAAGCCAGTAATAGGCTTGACAATGCACTAGTAGTGCAGGTGAACCTGACTTTTAAGGTCTATTTAGTCAATTTCAATAGGAAAGTACATCTAATGTGTATGGATATGTATTTTGCTAGATTTACCATGTCAAAATAGTCACCAGTGATTAGTCAGTGTATAGTATTTCCCAGACTGCAGTTACTGTGCTGTTTGATTCTTATTGTTCCTTTCCATAGATAAGCAATACTCTGTATAGTCCATCAGTTTACCTCATTGTAGGCAATCAAAACAAAAATATATCTGGTATGTGCCTTTGACCAGTATTTGCGCAGAGGCCACTATCTAGAACATATTATCCAAAGTTATCAGTCTCCCAGGCTCCAGAAGACCAAGCATTCCTGGCTGGTGCAAGCCATTAACTCAGGGGCATCCTGCTTGGCTGTAAATTCAATAGTGAAAAATCTGTAGAAACTTCCAGTATGGTCCTCAGGGAGGACTGAATAAATAGTCATAAAGCCAATCTGACTTATTCTGAGTCCCACTCATTCTGACTCAAATTCTTTCAGTTTGTGGACTTAGCCATTTCTAAAAAGTCAAATATTGCTCAAAAATTAGTAATGTCTTACACAGAACCAATTTCCTGATGTGCTTCCTCAGGATAACTTTGAGCACAGCATCTTGAGATAAGGTTATTGTAGAGTTCTGATTCTAGATAAACAGAATGTGCAGTTAAAATAAAAATTACAGTTTCTCATCTTTTAAAATTCTGCATAGTTTTCTAATTTCACTCATGTAATGGGTCTTTTGTATAAACTTGCTAATTTTAAGCAGCTAATATAGGAATAACTATTTCAAAATGCATAAGGTTTTCCTTATTTTAGAAAAAGCAAAAGTTATTTTGTCCTATCTCTGTCTGCAGGAAGTGTTTTCTCCTACATGGCTCCAATTCTAAACCCAAAGATCCTACTTAAGTTTACAGAGTCTCTCTTAGGGTCAGAACCTTACTTGGTGTTATAATATGCCTTATTTTGCCTTCTGTAGGAGTTCAGGAGTAGGAGGAGTGTCATGTTTTTTGCAAGTAGAAAGATCTTCAGGGAATTCTGTGGTAACTCTTCTTCAAAAAGACCATCAGATTCTGACTGATTCAGGTAGAAAATGTCTTCAGGCAGATTCAGTTCCTTGAGAACCTCGGCGAACTTCCATACAAAGTTTCTCCCTTTAGTTTACTTAAAACATTTTTCTCTCTTCAAAGAAAGGCAAGATGAAGCAATGGTAAGTCTACAGAGTTGGGCAAGTTAAAATGAAAGCATATGCAAATATAATAAAAAAGCAGTTTGAGCTGACTAGCCCTATAGTTGCATGTAATTCCAAATATTAACAGTGAAACTAAGATAAATTATTTTTTAGAAGCAGACTAAGAATTGCACAGAATGTCAGTGTCTGCAGGTCTCAGACTGAATATCAGGCAGAAACTGGTCTCTGGATTTGTAGTTTTGTTTGCTATTATGGTTTTTACAGCATGCTGAGATAAACTGATATTTCTGCAAAGGAATTACATACCTTGGAAATCTGCACTACAGACTCTGCTTTTGAGAAAGCATTTCTTAGGAGATCTACCCTAATGCACTAAATACCCTTTTATATTGAAAGCAAATTGGAAGCACTCTATGATCCCTCTTTTGCATTGTTTAGGCATAGTAGGACAAATCCTGGAGTCCTTATAAAATCATTACTGAAATCATTAGGCATTTTGTCTGATTAGGGCTCAACTGTAAACTGAGCAGAAGCTTCATGACTTTTCCTCATGGGACTCTGAAGGCTGATCAAAGTTAGATTATTAATGCTGTGTGACTTATTCCCTTATGACTAAAATTCAAAGGGCAGAGAAACAGGCTAAAACAGGAGATGGTCATCAATTCTAAAATATTAGAATACCTGCTAATCTGAGGGGCACAAATGAAATACATGCATATGTATTTTATTTTCATGTATTTTGTAAATGAGTAAGCATGCACACATTTTCATTCTCATCCTTCATGTCTCACTGTGAACACATAAGCATACAAAAATATGGAAAACAGACTTAGTATTATGTTATCTGCAGTGCTGATGAAATACTAATACTGAAATACATAACAAAACAATCACTGCCACAAAAGCATCAGGTGTGCAGTGCTGCATAAACTACTTCAGACTATCAGAAAACAGTTCACATGGGCCAGAAATTGTGGAGATTTTCATCTATGTGTATATGAAGTCTGTAAATTATGGTACAAAGGATATGGGCAGTGTGTAGGATAATAACTTTTGTGGGTGAAGTCTTTGCCCATTGCTGTCAGAGGGAAAATTTGAATTTGCCATGGGCATAAAACTTTGTTATTTGTCATTGCATCTGCCCTGGTGATACTAACATTGGCTGCATTCCCCAAACTGCATGAAGATGTAAGCAGTTGGCAGTCCTCGTGACAATATGTAAATTACTCCAAGTCAACCTAATCTTGTTTAATAAATGCCAATTTGACTTTAAATTTGTTAACAATATTTTAATGTGGTAATTGAGGTCAAGGGAGACTCCAGTTAAATGCTAAGCTATCTATAACTGTCAATGTTAAATAGTACTTAGGTATCTTTGCTGAAAATCAGATATCCAGGTTAACATATATCATTGGGGTTTTCCAGCCAGAAATCAAATAAAGTGTACTAGTCTTGGCAGCATGTAAGTATATTAGTTTATAAATGTGCAGCTGCAACTATCCATAGCTTTTTGGACTTGTTTTGTATTCCAACAGACCAGTAATTGCACTTTTTCCAGTTCTGTGTATAATTTTGATTAGAGATCAAGTAATAAATACATGCCTAAAGGCTTCTGGAAATTAACTGGCATGTTCCTGTTCTGTCAGCCGATTGACGAGGCTCAATTTTAACCAATTTTATTCATGGTTTCACTTATCACTGCTTCTTTAAAAAGCTTTCCAACACTGTGATGGACACACAAGTGATGAAGTTCTCAAGCAACTACTGGACTTGAAAGGGTTTTGTCTATTAAAATGTTCTGCTTTTCCCTGAAGGTGTTGGTATTTATCAAAAACATGTAGGTAATTGTGAGTCAATGCATGTCCATTCTCTTGCTGCAGCTTGGATGGAGCTGCAGCAGGTATGGTAGGAAGTTTTATGCAATAACCTTCCTCATTCCCCCTCAATTTAGCAAGGTTTGTAAACATGAAGGGTCCTACCTTTTATTTTAACCCAGGAGCACATTTATAATAGGTAATATCAACAGTGGGCTTGGGTTTGGTTTTTTTTTTTTTTAGGCTAAAGGGTATCTCAAAAATTCTTTTTTCTTATTCTTCAGTTCTTACGGATATCCTAGCTGGGTGTTAGTTCAGCCAAAGCAGACTTGTGCCAATCTCCTTATCCTAGTTTTGTCTCTTGTTAAATGGTTACTATGTTCAGCATAAGCAGAGCATCTTCTTCAATGGAAATCAGCCTCCTTCAGTCTCATTAGCTCCACTATTTACAGGGTAAATCATCAACTGACAATAGTAGCCTGTCTCCTTACATTACATGTGGAAGCATACAGCAGCTCTGGGACCACTAGTGCAGCTTCCCGCACAATGCGTGTGGAATAGATTAGGTAAAAAACATAGCACAAGTCCCTTGCTTTTCTTGGTCTCACGTCAGGAGCATGGTCTCTTTATGACAAAAAGGCCTGGGGAACCCTCATGCAGCCCTTAGCACTGACAGGGACTTTCTGTGTGCTTTGGGACAAGCTACATAATTTCTCTGCACTACCCTCGGTGAGAGCTATCTGCAAAGATACTGCTCTTTAAGTCCTCGGACACTCACATTCAGATGCAAGGAGCTACTGGTGAAGTGGACAAAAGGCTGTGGTGGATGAGAAGGAGGTGGGTTTAAAGCACTGCAGAATGGCAAGGATAGATGTGGAAAATGTGCTGGTCCTAGCCCATTTGGTTCCACCAGCGTCTGCATGGGACAGAGATAACGGCTTCTTATCCAGCACTCTTTACAGCTTGGAGCCCTGTTCTTAGTGGAGTAATGTTAATGTCCTAATAATAATGATTTTCAATAGGTTTAAAGGAATTACAGTTTAATCCAGGATTTCGAACATTTATAACCAATCCCCATTCAATTTTGATCCCAGGAAGGAAGGGCAAAATCTTGTTTTATCTGACCCTCTAAATATAAAGCACTCTCTTCCATTCTCAGCACTCAGGACTAATACTTTGTAGATTGCATTATCGCATATAATTACCCTGAAATCTACCCTAGTTAATCTAGTTGGTTTGGGGTTTTTTTCTAGCACCTTATAAACTTTGCAGATCTTATAGGTCTGTGCTGACTGTATCACCAGATAAGTAATAGCTTCAATAAAATCTGCTCTGGTGGAAACACTTCATGATCAAATTTACAGAGGGAGTAAAAAACTTCTGGATATAATCCTTTATTTCCTCCTTATTAATGCTCATACGGGACAACACTACTATAAAGCATGTTTATTTGGTGAATAAAGGGACTGCATGATAAACCAGTTAACAAAAAGCTCATGTTAAATTTGAGCTGATTCAATCATTTCTACTTCCACTGATTTCAGGCTCCCGTTGCATGCAATGTGGATGTTTGTCTGGGGGAAGAAAGGGAGGACTGGGCAAGGAATTTAGGATTTAGCCCCTGGGCTTCAAAATGGATTTAATAAAAACAAGTAATAACCTGCAATACACCATAAACCCTGCAAGATATGAGAGAGAAGGTTGGCTGAAAACAGCTGTACTTTCAATACCAGTGTAGTACAGGCAATTCTTAGTTAACAGTAAACGTGGAAATCAGATTCAAATCCCATTGAAGTCAGTGCTTGTTACCCAGACTTTGAATCAGGTGGGTGGTTTATGCTGCATTCACAGGTCAGCATAAGGTTTCTAAGAATAATCAGCCATTCTGTGTTAGTGTGGTTATCATTTCAGTGATTCCCAAGTACATTTAAAATGTAGCACCACAGATGCAACTGTTAACGGTTAGTCCTCATCTGCCTTTTTGCAAATTACACTCCTTCAAGTATTACTGTGGCACCTGGACAAAATATTATGCTATAACCTGGAGAAGTGGTACTATCATAAAAATACACCAGGAGTGAATACAGTGTCTTGATTATCACACTTTTGTATGTTGTTTCAGAAAAAGGTCCTTGTGTTTATTGGCAGCCAGGGCTAGCATACAAAATCATTATTAGTAGCCAAGCTTAGAGCAGCCGGAACAGTGCAATGGCACTGGATGCAGAAGAAGCAGTTCAGGCACAGAGTATCTTTCGTCTAGTGGTATTTCCTGCTCATTCTCAGGGGAATCCAACTAAACCCTGGACATCCAAACCCAGAAAATTGCTCTGGCCTTGGCTGGACTAATAGAAGTCAAAACTTCAATCAGGCACTTATTAGTTACTTTGCACAGATCACATAAGGTGCTTTTGTTGGTGGCAAATAAGTGCAATTGCAGCTTGGAATTGGCAATGAATTTTTTTGCTGTCTTTGACTGCTCAATACAAGGTTAGGGTTGTGTCATGTGCCAGGGGCTTTTACCAAATTAATGCTATCATGGGAACTACACTTAAATGGAATTCTCTCTATGTAAACAATTTCATCTAGTTTGTTCCTCTGCATTTTCTCTTTGACAGTTGGTATGAGCATATAAAACAATTCAGACAAGTCAACAAATGAAACAATACATAAAATATCTTGTTTTGAAAGGGGCAATGGTGTTTGCATCAGATCTTGCACTGCTGCTTCAACCTGAAAGTTCTAAGCAGCATCTGCTTTTTATTAGTCTTTGAATAAGATTTTCCAACTTGCTTCTTGATAGAAGATCCTGGGCAAAATCTAGGTTGTTTCCATGAATTTAAAAAAAAACTAATTTGCAATTATACTGAGCCCTAAGCAACACTGTGAAGTACTACCATGAGCAATTCTGTACTGCCATCATGCAAAGTTACTCATACACAACTCGGGCAAAGTTGTGGCCACATGCACATGATGCGTTTGCCCTTCAAGATGATGCTTGATCACATGAAATGACAGAAGTGCTCTTGCCCCAAAGGTTATTCCAGGAGTAGATCATTCCCAGAAATGCGAAAGAAAAATAGCGTAAGAGCAATGCAGCTACTTAGTGAAATTCCATAACAATATCTGGCTTTAGATTCCCAGATTAGAAGACTAGACAACTTCAAGTATAGACTTCATAACTTCACAGTTCATGAACTGATCAATTCAGAGCTTGTATTTGACTGATGACTCCAAATCTGGAGTAAGTGGAAGTAATTGGGGATCGGTATCCCTTTAGATCACCCCCTTCTCTTTTTAGTAACACGTTGGAGATGCACAAATATATCTCTAAACAACAGTATAAGTGAAGACTATTTCTAATAGAAAAGGAGGACAATTTTCATTTAATAATGTCATTCTATCAGCAACAGGGAGGGAGATAATGTTATGAAAGCAAAATTTATGCTCTGAAAGTTTAAAATTAAAGGAACTGATGAATAAAAAAGAAGTCTGGGTGATAAGCTTCATAATGTTTCTTCTACAGACATAGCATAAAGCTAGCTTACAAAGGCAACAACAGATAATAAAAGTATAAATGCTCTACCAACAGAAGCTCACATGTCCTAACAAGTATTCTATGAGTGGACATGTTTCTTTTTTATAACATTAACAGAATTTTGCATGTGTTTAATCAATGGATTTTTAATCAGTTAACTTTTTGGGGGGTTTGTGTGCTTATTTTGATAAATTATTTTAATATACTCTAATTTCAATTATGCAAGTGTAGTCTGGTAGTCAATGATCTCTAATTTGAAAGGAGTGCTTTCACCACTGACAAGAATTAAATTAAGTTTTTATATTCTTCATGACTAGAAAATGGTCCTTTGTTGTGTATGAGTCTGTAACACTGCTAAGACTTTCTCTCAGAATACCTGACAATTAAGCCCTCTTGAGAAGTTCAAGTATATCTACATACTGGTTGTTGACTGATAGCAGTACATATATTCCTAAAAGTTTCTGTGGAAATGACACTATGGAAATAATTCTCTTCATTAGAATATTCTACCACTTGATTATTTTGTTAAATCTTGCTTGATATTCTGTGAAATGAAAACATAAAATTACTGACATTTATGAGAGCATCCTCTCCCCCATTGTATGGAATATTTTTAAAATGCTTTTAGAATATTACCTTCAGAACGAGCACTTCTGTACAAATAAATATGAATATTTGCAATCTAAGAAGTGAAGAAATGTTATAAAATGCAGGGAGTTAGAAGCAGTTGTAGGTATTTATCTCTAGGTATATTTTCACAGTGTGCACATAGCAGCAAGATGATGCAGCTGCTCCTCAGGCTATCTTTGAATGCTGAACTTCATGCATCGCACCATGGAAGAGGTAGTGCAGACAGTTCTGTGGTCCATGTGCTGTTATCATCCTGCTCATATCTCAGACTTTTTCACCCTATTGGTCTCCATTTTTCAACAGTACAAGGATTGCTGGGGAGCTTCATGTAAGTCCTTAATGCTTACCACTTTGTGGTTTATGAAACAGAGATGGTCTCCTGGGATGACAAACTGGGTCTTCACTGCAGCTGCAGGTCTGAAGTCTTGTTCTTAATCTTTCTGCCTCTGTTGCTGTTATCTGGACCAGCCATAGCACTTCTTGTCACTTATTAAAGTGGGTTTCATGGAGGTTGTCCTCATCCTGCATATCTACAAAATCCTCTATAAGATTACTCTGAGCACCTCTATGCTGGTGCTGCTGAGATAGGTATACGTTTTCAGATTAGAGTGAGGATTATGTCTATTATTGGGCACTAATTGGAGTAACAGTGTGGCAGGACCTGTAAAACTCTGGTATTGGGCTCTTTTTGCATGGACACCCCATGGTCTTGATAAAATTACCAATGCCAGTATTTTTCACAGTACTTTCTGTATTTCCTTCTCTAATTTCTCTTTTGTGTGTATCCCAGGAAATAGATGTGTTTAGAAGTAAAGGTGTTAGTTATGACAATTTGTACAGATTTATTGACTTTCAAAATATAAAATTGTGTGAAGTGTTGATTTGAAATATCAGTAATGGTGTTATCTTGCAATTATCAGAGCTGGCAAAGTATAAAAAGAATCCTCTTTTATGTTAGTAATAAACTTCTGCAAATGTGTAATTAACAGCTGCACCTGGAGCAGCCACATTTTAAATGACTTGATAATTTGCCAATTTGTTTCCATGCATGTGAAAAGGAAAAAAAAACTACCACTGAGCAACCCAACTCCAAATGCTTCCATGAAATCTAGTGCTAAACAGTGTCATCTACAGACAGAATGTCAAAGTTTTTAATACTGGTTTCTTTGATAAAATTTGATAAAAGTCAAGTTTCATCCAATATTGAATTTTTATATCTACTTAGAAATGCTTTCTATGCCTTAGAAATGTTTGAGTTGCTGCTGACACACCTTTTAACTACAGAAGTGCATTAAATTCACTGTAATCAGAGTACAATTATTAGATTTATATTACAGAATAACTAGGTTACTGCTTACAAATACTGTGATAGAAGAAAGGAAATAAAAATTGCCCATCTTAAATAGTAGGAAAAATGTGATTAATCATCCTGTTCATGTAAACAGGGTTATTGTTCTTTTTATAACATGACATCAAGCCAAAAGTATGTGATTGATTTTATAAATCAGTCACTACCGTGTTCATACCATCATTTTTTTTCTTTTAATGCAGTCTGCATTAATATCCTGCCTCTGGCTTGTTTCATTTAATTTCTTCCTTGCCAGTAGAAAGTAAGCAGCTATGTATGTTTGAAGGCAGTAAGCACTTCTCTGGAAAATAAAAAACTACTGGAAAAAAAACCAAGAGAAGGTAGAATTTGAGGGCCTTCCAGTGGGAATTCAATGATAAGTGTGATAAGCTCGTTTTGTATTTGGAACTAAAGAGTTAGATTTTCTGTTAGGCTTTCAGAAATTGCTCCTGCAATATAGCTTTACTGCTGTTAAACCTCTCACATAATATGCAACACCTTTCTGACTCTTTATAAGGATTTCCAATATCTAGGAATGGTAGATAACACTCAGGACTGCATCCTGACCTTCAGCTCTATGACTGACTAGGCCATTTTTTCCCTGTCCTTGCGTCCTTGTGAAGCACTAAGCTTTTTCTCAGCCTTTGTTTTTATTCCAAACGCTAACCAGGCAATAATTCGGTTAGCTGAATTTCTGGCCATAGAAAGAGGGAATCTCAGCAAGTCATAAAGTCAGAAATTTAACCAGATGGGATTTGAACTACAATTTGAGTTTTGTTTCATTTGTGTTAAACTATTTATTGACCCCCATGTGCTGGAGCTCTTCATAACCCATTTGATAAATTCCTAATAGTTATCATAAATACTGAAAGTACAGATTTGTTTGTTGTCACTGGCCCTTTTTTATTCGAAATAACTTTTCTTGAATCACTAGTGAAGGGTTGCTTCTGTTTTATGATACGGGATCTTGTAAGAATTAAGATACTGGGAGCTTCAACATATGTTTTAACAAGCACTGTATCAAGAATATGCTGATGACAGTCTCAAATAATTTTCTAGTATAGTCTTTTAACACCTGTCATCTACTGAGACCATCTACCTTGGTCTGTCTTGTACTGTTGCTATGGATTGCATTCCTATGTTTCAATTGCTTCTGAAGTTTCTCCAGGAATTCCTTTTCCTTCACAATTTTTGGTTTGCATTTGATAAGTTTTACCTCTTTCTACCAGCATCCAATGTCCACATTCTTAACATACTCAACATCTTCTCCTAATTCTAGAGGGGACAAGTTGTTGGCTAAGATATATTGTATTTCTTCTTTATTTATGAATTCTCTCCA
>JBCJKH010056929.1:32739-46339 GCA_039877255.1 Loriculus beryllinus | reverse complement strand
ACAGAAGTTCATGATGAAAGAACAAGACCTCATGTACAATACTTCGTACACTGCCAGGACTGCAAAGAAGAGGAAGAAGTGGAGGGAAAGTGCTTAAAAAGGTGACATATGCTTCATTAATACCTCTTTATTCAAAATAATAAAAGATAACATTTATATTGCTTTGCCAGAAGGCAGCTGAAGCTCTGTAGCAATACAATTTCATTAGAGCTATGCTTGACTGATCTCAAGATTTCTTAAATGCGTTTTTCTTTCTTGAAAAAGAAAAGCTCCATTGGTTCTGAATCTGGTACCTCTGAAGGAAGAAGTTTACCACTTTACTCAGTACTCTGAATGTAAGTATCAAACCACTGCTCTAATGCAATTTCTCATCCTGTAACTTTTTCAGCTTAATATACAGCTATATTTATACTTCATGGCATTTAACAAGCTCTGTGTGTGAAGTAGAATTAAACATATAGAGCATGAACACTAAATTTAAGTCCGTTTCCCTGAGATGTCAGGAAAAGTAAGTGTCCTCTCAGAACAAACGTTCAGCCTGGAGCAGAGGGAAGGAGCTAATGGCTAAGCCTGAGCAGGGTTATCTGACGGCTCTTCTGTTCAGTCTAGTAGTCATTGAACACATAAAAAGTGAGGTCCTGGTTCTTCAAAGCATAGACCATAGCTAAAGACATCCTGCCTGTCTTCTTGTAATAGGGACTAGCAATGGCATCTCAATAGCATTATTTTACACATTTTTGGTACCGCAGGTCAGTCAAAGCCGTGCTTCACAGCAGTACCATCAATCAGATGGGGAGCAGACCCCTTGCTGACGCTCTGCAGACAATCAGACTGTGCATTAGGAAGCATTTCTTACCGAGAGGGTGATCAAACACTGGAACAGGCTTCCCAGAACCGTGGTTGATAGCCCAAGTCTCCCAGTGTTTAAGAGGTATTTGGACAATGCCCTTGATAACAGTCCAGAAACCTCAGAACTGCAGGGGACTACCGAGAATACCACTAATATATAGGGACCAGGCATGAAAATTGCATATAGAAACTGAGAGGGAGAAAAGCCAAAAGAATAGGGGAGAAAACCAAACCAAAACACAACACCTCCCCCCCTAAAAAAAACCCAAACAAGCAAACCCTAAAAAAAACAAAAAGAAACAATAAAAAAACCCAACCACCACCACACAAACAAAAAAAGTGTCAAGTAACAGAATAGATTTAGGGTTGTATATGGAAAATAATTAGCAAAAGGGTTGCAGATGACCACGATGACACCGGGAGGTGAAGTAATTTAAAGTATCACTGGATAGTAAAGATGAAGGCAAATCCTTTTGAAGTGAAGAGGAATGATGCATTTTCTCATATCCATCATGGAAGGAAAATACCTGGGATAATGCCCTTATTCAACAAAGAAAATTCACAGCAAATCTTGTGATACTCAAAAGTTCAAAATACTCTTTCTAGCAGCACGCAGAAAGCAATTACACGGGTCAAGCAGCACATAGAAAGCCAAAGTACCTATTGCAAGCTTACAATCAAACATGGCAACAGGCAGAAAGCACTGGGCACCTGGATGAACCACTTCTATCAGAAACCGAGGAAAACTGCTGCAGGTGGCAGTGAGGGGTGAAGCTGTCTTTCCACGGTGCTGCAGGTGCCCAGTGTCTGCTCTCAGCTTTGAGATCAGACTACACTAAACCATCCAGCCTCACACCTTTAACGCTGCCCATCTCGGTGACAGCAGCTCTCGCACCGAGCAGCCAAGCAGCTGCCCCGGCACGAGTCCTCCGAAGACCTCAGTGCAAGGGGCTGTTTCTCACTGTTCGCTGGGTCCCGTCAGGCAGCTCTCCATGAGAAGCATCGGCAGGAACATGAAAGTAAGGCATTTCCCGGTCTGCCTACCCTACCGACCCGGTACCCGCCGCTCTTCCACGGGCCTCGGAGCGCCAGGAGCACAAGGCACTAGCAAGCGGTGCTCACGGCAGCAAGGTCAAACCCAGCAGTCTCCAACAAGAAGGGGGAAAAGGGGTAAAAAGCCGCCCGTAAGGACACGGCGGCCACCGGCCGGACAACCGTGCGGCGGCGGCTCCAACCCCGGCGGCACCGTACCGGCCTCGTCCCTCCCACCGGCCGGGTCATACCCCTTCCAATCAGGAGGCGCCTTATACCGAAGTAGAACGACTTCGCTCCCCGACACAGAGCCGGGGAGCCACTCAGCACTGGCTGTACAGCTGCCAATCACGGCTCGCCTTGCAAGCAGCCAATGGGAGGGGTGGTGCCGGTTGTTGTTGCCCTGTGAGGCGGCTGCGCTGTGCAGTTGGGTGCCGGCCGTCGCCGCAGGACCCGTCCGCGAGGCGTTAGGCCCCGTGCCCGCTCGCCTCTTGCTGCCCCCCGCAGCCCCCGCGGAGGGCCGGGAGATGCAGCCCCCGGGCCCCCAGCAGCCGCCGCTCTACGCGCCCAGCAACGGGGATTTCACCTTTGTCTCCTCGGCAGACGCCGAAGGTGAGCGCGGGGCTGCGGCCGCGGCCGCTCGTTTTCCCGACGGAAGGGCTCGGCCAGGCTCGGGGGAGCGGTGGCTCCCGTGCCACTGGGGCAGGAGGTGCCTGCCTTGCCCCCTCCCCCGCTGCCGGGCTTGGTGGCGTGGCCGGAGGCGGAGCGGGGTGGCTGAGGTGGCGGCGGTGGCCACTGCCCTCGGGCCGTGGCTCCAGGGGCGGCCGCGGCTCTCTGTTCTCGGGTTCTCCGAGAGCCGTAATCTGAATTGTGCCCGCGACCTGACACAGCAGTGACAAGCGCTGTCACAGGCCGCTCCTCTTCCCCACGTTGCTGGAGGCGCCGGGTTTTGTTTGTTTGAGATGGTACTGTATGTACACGTTCGCTGTAATGCTGCGCCAAAGGCTGCACGCCGTGTCTCCGTGTCAGCACAGGAATGGGGGTGTAGGGGGAAGAAGCCGTGCCCATAGATTAGGGATGAAGTGTGGCCTGCTGCCTCACTGCCGCACAAATAGCTGTGGTGTTCCAGCATGCCGTGAAAATCTGCCTCAAGACTGTGAAAATGAACATCTAAAAGTCAACATTGTGCTAACTTAATTTGATGGGGGATGATCCTTTTAGGCTCTGTCTATTTAAACAGCAAGCATTCTACTTTATGTGTGTAGTTAGTAACTGTTGAAATTGTGGATGGGATAGGGAATCATGTGTATCCTGACTCACGTGCCCCACCCTGGAAAAGAATTACTGAAGTGGAGAAACTGCCATAGAACACCCCTGCTTTGGTGAGCTTCCAAGTCCCTCTTGACAAGGGATGCTAATCAACAGGTACAATCTCGGCTGTGGGGTTTTGTTTTGTTAGGTTTTCTTTGCCTTGGCTTGAAAAAGGATCCATCTGCATGAAAACTCTCTGGGTTCCCCTGGAAGTATGTATTGAGCAATGCTGAACACAGTCCAATACAACCACCTTTCCTGTAGGATATGTGGAGTTGGACTCGGCTTTGTGTTCTTTAAGAACACAAGGAAGGTGTGATAGGCTTGTTCTGCGAAGTGCTGCATAGACCTACCCCAACAAAGAAAAACATAAGAGAAGTTCAACAGCTTGGTATTTCTAAATTAAAATACTACATGTTGGACTCTAGTTTACTAAAAGTTTACCAAATCTTGAGACATCAATATATATGTATGCATGTGTATATATATATATATAAGTATAAGCTGTTTCATTTTTCTGTCTTTATTTCTGTATGGTAGGAGCTGTTCGTGGGGAAAGAATGCTGGAGGGGTGTTCTCAATTAAGTGGGCAGATACGGTATGAAGAACAGATTGTCTGATGTGGAGTTTTTTGTCTCTTGCACTGCTTTTTCAAAACCAGGAGTAAAGAATGTCTTGCAAGCTGTTTTTCCACAATGCCTGGTTGAAAAATAAGGCATGTGAGGTACCCCAGTTTTGCTTTTGTGGTGTTTTGCTTGAGACAGTAGCAATGAAACACCCTATTTCCTGTGAGTAAGCAGCAGAACCATCAATTCTTGGCACATACTTTAGCACTTGGTTGATCTTTTGTTAACCACCTCATGCGGAGCACTGTGTGCTATAAAGAGGAGGTGGTGGACTTTGTTTTTCCGTTGGTTTTTGCAGCCATATGTCCCACCTGAGATTTCTTACAACATAGACTTAAAATTGTGTTAATAGGTTTCATGATTAAAAAATGTGGTTGTAGGCTTTCACCAGTCATCAACTGCTAAAAGGAGTCCTGTCAAATAAGACTTGTGTAGAGGTTTTCCTGCCTCAGGATGGATTGTCAGTGATCACTGAGAAAGGAGAAATAAGTGGCTGGGTGGGCTGTTACACTGGCTTTTTTTGGCTGTCACGTTTGTGCACAGAGTAGCAACAGCCTCACCTTGTAGAGAGGCAATATGTTGTAGCATAAACAAATATTTCTAAATGGCAAAAGGGTTCCATGACAATACAAAACTCCTGAGGCTCTCTCTACCTTGAGGCCCAGGCATCAAGAATACATTTGTCATTTTTTCCTCCCTATGTAAACATGACATCAGAAGGCGGCTTTGCTTGGGTCTGGTGAGAACAGAACATGTGTACTGATACTGACAGGAGCAAAGAAAAATTCCTCCTCTAAGTTACAGCGATCTCTACAAAGATCCCGCACAGATGGTGTGCCTGGAATCAAAGCGGTGGCTTATTAACTCTCATGATTATGAAATGGTTGAAAAGCATTTATGGAGAAGCTTCAATTTAAGCTTGAGCGGCTTAGCAAGTTGATTGGGAAGGAGAATTCTGCTAAGTTGGTTGTGATATTGAGTAATCAGTGAACACTTGTGACATGCTGGCTGAAGACTGTGTGAGGTTCTGTCTTTGTACACATTTTTCTTCTACAAAACTAGGTTGTATTTTGATAGAAGATGTTGCAAGTGTAATTTACAAATATGGTCTAACTTGCCTGTGTGAGTGTGTGTTTAAGAACTACTTGCTATAAGCGGCTGTTTGAGGGAATTGGTGCCCAGAAGCTTCTTTGTGTGAAGAACAGACACAACAATACAAAGACAAAATAAGATTTTCTTTGGTGAAGTAAAAAGGTGTTGGATGCAAAGAGACTTTTTTTGTCTTTCAATGTACTTGTAATTTTTTTGTACAAATGTTATTACGTTTGTGTTAGGATTTTTACTTTTTAGCAAATGGAAACGCATTATTTCCTAAAAGGATAATTATCCTCCTCTTCTATATTTTATCTCTTTTCCAGTTGCTTAGTATATTTTCAGTTATTATTTTGTATTCTTCATCTATATATAACTGAACATAGTGAGTTAATAAAATCAGTATTTATTGGTGACTTCAACACAGCCAGAACATACCTAAATCTCCCTTTTTGTTTTGTTTGGTACTATTGCAGAGCAAGATCACAGTATATTGAAGAGAGCTCCTTGTATCTCGTCTTATTAGCCGGAGCCTCGGGATCTCTGATAGTGTTCTTTTTCTGACATTTTCAGCTGTATTATAGGGCAGGCTAAAAATGAAAACATCTACAAATGTTTTCCTTTTGTGAAAAATTGAACATAAAAGCAGAGGATGGTTTTGGCTTAAACAATGCCACTGTGCGGAAACAGGCTCCAAAAGAGTTGTAATATGATTAGCAAAAAAAAAAGTTAAATAATCCCCAAGTCCGTGTGATGAGACTTGCATTAGTTAACTGCTTTTATGCCTTTAAATACTTAATGGTAAAACACAAATCACAGCCTTTCTGTCATACCATAACACTGTGTCATCAAGACAAGAGTTCCATCTGGAAACTAAAACATGGTAATTTGAGTCCGAGATCAACATGGTTACAATTATAATAAAACCAGAAGGACCTTTTTAAATTATGTATCTGTTAAAATAGAATTTTATTCTGTAATATGGAATATTTCATGGTGATGATGACCAGCACATTTAACTTTATATGTCTGTTGTTTGTCTCTCAGTACTTTTGAAATTAGATGGCTTTTGACAAGTCATAAAACGGTGTATCTTTCTCTCCCTTTTTGCTCTCAGACCTTAGTGGCTCCATAACAGCTCCAGATGTTAAGCTGAATCTTGGAGGAGAATTCATCAAAGAATCTTCTGCAACTACATTCCTAAGACAGAGGGGGTATGGCTGGCTTCTGGAAGTGGAAGATGATGACCCAGAAGATAACAAGCCACTCCTGTATGTCATAATTATTTTTTTACATCTCTCTTTATTAGCTGTGTAGGAAAAACAAACAACTTGCAGCTTCTCAGGCTGTCCCACAGCCTTCTGCTGTCACGAGAATTCTTTTTGACAAATTACTTGGTGTGCAGGAATGAAAGCATTGTTTCTCATTATAAGCTTTATTTTTAGTGTAAAAGACAGGCTTGTTAATCACTGCTGTGAAGGAAGAAGTAAAATCCAGTTTTACTCATCTTTATAAAACTTCTGTGGATTTTTCTGCTTTTATCTGTTGATCTTGTAATGGTTCAAAAAACCAGAATTTATTTTTTTGCACTATTGTGAATTTATTGCTATCAAAGAACCAGAGGCTAAGACAACACAGTGGAAGGATTCATGTTAAGTAAATACATTGTCAGTTACTCTGAAGTAAAATCATTGTGAATTATACTTATTACAGAAGGGATGTTAGAAGGAAGGTAGCACAAACTTTATTATCTTTGATGCTGTCTAATAGTATAAAACTAGATTAAAAGGGTGGTAGTGTTGAAGGACGACTTAAAACCAAAAATCACTGCATCCCTTGTTCCCTGCACAGAAACGTGGTTGGCTGGAGGAACTTTGTATCTTAAGGTTGCTACACCGTGGGCTAGGCAGCCTGAGTCTCAGTCCTTGTTCTGCATCTAAGCAACTTCATTTTCAGAGCCTCTGTTTTCCTGTGTGAATTAAAGATAATGGTGTTTTTAGAAGATGGAGTGAGCAGGAGGGTACTCTGGAGAACTCAAATGGGAGCGTTGAAGAGAACAGATGTATGGAGAGTTTAGTAATGACACTGCTACTTGAGGAGTCCTTTAAGCTGTGCTCTAGAAGTAGCTCCTTGTGTGAATAAGTCTGTTCTGTAAAGCTCTAACTTTTAATTATGAAACAGAATGGAGCACTGAGGTTTCAACATAGCATTTTTTTTCTTTTGCGTAACTTTTTATACCATAAAAACCAAGTCTGTGATTCAAAGACAGGGTGTCAGGAGGCTGGGGCTAGATGAGAGGCAGTGGGCATGAAGTAATGCACAAGAAGTTCCACCTGAACATGAGGAAGAGCTTAGTTACTGTGAGGGTGACTGAGCAGTGCAATAGATTGCCCAAAGAGGCTGTGGAGTCTCCTTCCCTGGAGATATTCAAGAGCCATCTGCACGCAGTCCTGAATAATGTGCTCTGAGTAACCCTGCTTGAGCATGAGGTTGGATTAGATAACCTCCTCTGGTCCCTTCTATCCTCAGCGTGTTCTAACCTGCTGATTGCTGGAAGTGAGGAGTACATGCCAGGGACATAATCAGTTTATGACACAGAGTGAATATGTTCATCCCAACAGAGAAGACCTCAATCTGACTGTTAGGTAGCAGTTTTTATGCAGTTCTGATTATTCCCATAGCATGTGCTGTAATGAAGCCTTGTAACCTGAATCCTGCTATGACTTAAAGACTAGCAGCCAGTTGAGGGAAGTTAACCCATGTGGTGATACCATGCAAGTATTTTGTTCAATAGAGGAAGATTATTTTGTTTCTTTCTCATTGGGCAGTTTTACCCCAGAGACTTGTTTCCTCTTACAGCATCCATCACTTCTTGGGTGAGGTAGCTATCAGCTTCATACAAAGACAGTCTATTCACATGAGAAGTTGTCAGAATTTGCCCTAGGCAATGACAAAGAATTATTTGCAGACAGGAAATATTTGCACAGTCTTCAGAGTAAAATACAGGGATGCTACATCCTGATTAGAAAAATGGAGGCAAATAGATGCTTCTAGTCTACTGCTTAGATTCAGGAATGTGTTAACAGTTTTTGTTATTTAGTCACAGGTTAATAATATGAATTCTGAAATAGCTTCAGTAATAGCAATCCTGAAATTGCCTTGAGAGACTCAGTGAGCAGTATTTAATTACTTTTTTTTTTAAGAGAAATTATGATGAATCATGTCTCTGTGTTTATTCCTCGCTTCAGCTTTTCTGAGGAAAAAGCCATAAATCAAACCTGTGTTTAAAACTCTCATAAATTTACTTAGGATATGATTCTGCATTTTGCTCTGCTCTTAAGTATAGAGCAGAGGCATGTCTGTCAGAAGCCTCTTGCAACTCTTCATTGCTCCTTGGTTGTGACTGCATAAGGAAAACCCTCGTGTACAGTTCTTTCTTTAGGTTCCATGCATAAGCTTAACAAAGTGGAGTTGCCCATTGCTTGACAAGTGTTATTCCTTCCTGTTCTGCTAGAACAGTTGGGGCAAGATGTACCAGTTAAGAATCTCCTGTGCAAAAGAGTCTTCTGGTCAGTTTGTGGCTGCTTACAGATAGTTTGCAGCAGGGAGTGAAGAAGGCAGAAAGGAGCAAGATCTGTTGACAGAATTTACTGATAGCTTAATTTGCTTTTGTTTATTTTTACCTGTACTGGAAATAAGCCAGCAAATAAACAACTGGTGTAAACCGGTTGGCTGAAAACTACTGTTGTTGAAGGAAGTTAAACCCCGCTTCATTTAAAAGAATTGTTTTTACCTTGTGCCTTGAATGGTTTAGGATTATTGAATGTAAAGGTGTTCTTTCTTGTAGAATTTGAAAGAAAATGTTCCGTAACAAGTGTATGCATGGCAAACTGCTCAGCATAGGAGTGCACAAACATCCTACTTTTGTGTATGCATGTCTGACTTCTATTTACAATGGTATGAATGTGTCACGTGTTCCTGCATGTCAGAAAATAGATGTACTGTCTTATTGTAGACTATTAGGGTATGTTGTGTGTGTTTTCTATTCTCAGTCATGTAACTGAGTAGTGAGCAATTAAATGTATCTGTGTCACACCAGTTCCTGCCAGTTCCTGAATGTGGGGTGAAGGTTTGTTGTGGGCAAACTGCTCTGTTGCTAGCCATGGCTTCAGAAAGCCTTAGTGGTGACAGAAGACTTGCTCCATACACCTACCATTTGCCCCTGCAATTACTTTTTTTCTGCTCTGTTTCACTGCTGTGCTGTATAGTAACACTCTCTTACTTTACAATTTCAGGGAAGAACTTGACATTGATCTGAAGGATATTTACTACAAAATTCGATGTGTGTTGATGCCTATGCCATCTCTTGGGTTTAACAGGCAGGTAGTGAGAGACAATCCAGACTTTTGGGGTCCTCTGGCAGTAGTCCTCTTCTTCTCAATGATTTCATTATATGGACAATTTAAGGTAGGTACGAGCCTTCTACCCGAAAGTAAATCTAAACTAAATTTAGGGATATGACTGCTAAGCAGTTTGCATTCTTATGTATGTAGAAGTCTTTTTCTTTCCTTTTTTTTTTTCCACATACTAACGCAGGGCATTTCAAATGCTGATTCTCAAGTTAATATGTAGAAAAACAGCAGTCAGAAATGTATTAAATGGCCCACGGGTAAGTTAATTGTGATGAAATGTCAAGCTTGTTTTTATACAGTAGAACAAAGGAAAGATGTGGTTTCTAGAGGGAACAGATTGATGCTAATGGGTTTATAGTCATATTAGTGAATCTTTCAATTTTAATTGTGACCTTTTGTTAATATGCTTTTTATTACTAAAAAATATTACTGAAGAACCTGTATTTGGATGTAATGAATTTTAATTTCCTGACAAATAAAACTGCTAGTTTAATTCATATTCTGTCACTGCTGTTATCTGGTATATTTAATCTTCATTAGTGCCATTTGCTATTTTGTCCTCCCTGCTCAGTTACAATCAGATAACTTTCCTCTGGTCAATAGACTTTTTCCATAATTCCTTTTGAAATCCAGGGTGAACAGCTATTCAGCAGCATTGTGCAGATTCATTGGCCTCCATAAACACTGTTAGATCTTTTCTTTGTATTCAGATTGAAAGAGAGAAGTGGTATCATATCTAGTTGGAATTTAAATATGAGCCTAGGTGATCCTGCTTCAGAAATCTTTATGCCTATATGTGTAGTTACAGTTGGTTTAAATATAACGTAGCATAGCAATGAGCCATGTGTAAAGTAGCAAAATGTGCTTATGCAAGGATTTTTGTGAATGGTGAGATAAAATCTTTCCCTTTGCAACCTCTGGCTTCCATATGGTGTAGCAAATGCTGACTAAGACGTCACTCTCGGTATCTTGTTTCTGCGAGGCTCAAAGATATTATTCAGTCTTCTGGGCGAAACACTTAGCTGTCTCCTAGGCAAAGCAAGGACCATTCCTTGATCTCATGACAGATAAACTGCCTTTTGCAGTTTGTGTACCTACTGTACATGAACAGTAGGTTTAATGTTTCTTAGGAACAGTGGATTTACTATACCGGTGTAAGAGTGCTGTATGTGTGTGAGGAGGGAAAGCTAGTAGCTAGCAACTGCATGGCTGACGGCAACTAGGCTAGATGAGTTGGATGGTGGGCTGTAAGCTGGGGAGAAGAGTGGAGCATTCCTGCTTTAAGACTAATCCTGTCCTCTTAGACAGTGAAGGAAAGCGGAAAGTAAAAGGAGGCCATGTTCTCTTTTCACAAATAGCATACAGTTGTGGTTTTTGGTTTCGCTTGTGTTTAAGTGGTGCTGTGATTTTTATTTGTGGGTTTTTTCTTGTAGGTTGGTTTGGTTTTTTTGTTGGTTGGCTGGTTTTTGTTTTGTTTTTCTTTTGCCCCTGTTTGATTCTTCAGTGAATCTGGAACTTTTAATTAAGCAATATATTGAATTGAATACTTACTTAAATATAAAGTCATTTATAAGTCCATTGTACATTTGGAAATAGAGACTGGACTGATATTATAATTTCCTTCTAGAAAGGTATTTCAGAAGGGACAGCTTCACTTCTAGTCCTGTCAGTGGCTCATCTCCCAGAACAGCTGAGTTACTTTGAAGGCTCTGTTAAGCTGGAGAACAATTTTAATTTTAATTTTATTTTTCTTCAGTTTAAGACCAGAGCGATGAAAGAAGCAAGAAAAAATAATGACAGACTTTGTCTCAAGAGTCTGGGGCTATATTGAGTTGTAATCAAGTTCTGTTGAGAGTTAAAGTCTGATGACTTCTGGGCATTCTCAGTTTGAGTAAAGAAGAAAGTAGTGTCTTCATGGATGAAAAAAAGCAGAAGTCCAATGCCTTATATTGGTTGAGATGACTTAAAACTGCCTTAGCCCACATTTTGCAATAGGTGCAATGTGAAGATATTTAGCTAAGGTTGTCTTAGCTTTAGTTTTAATTAAACTCTTCCTAAATCTGCTGCAGTACTACAGTACTTACAAAACACACTGCATTCCGTGTTCACCAAACCTACCATTAATGTCATTCTGTAAATATAACCTCTGAATTTTATTCTCAAGTTCTGTTGTAATAGTAACTAAAACTATTCAGGTAAATAATAATAAAATCCTTGACTGCAGTAAAAGTGATTAACAGAAATGAGTTTCTTTTCTCACAATGAAAATTATTAATATAAATTAATTGTTTTTTATCTCCTAAGGTGGTTTCTTGGATTATAACTATTTGGATATTTGGATCCTTGACAATTTTTTTACTGGCCAGGGTTCTTGGAGGAGAAGTAAGTACCTGTATGCAAAAGGACATAGAGGGAGGTAATGTAAAGTCTCTTGTCTACGCTTTTCAGTAGTAATTGGGTTTTCTTGGTGCTTGGTTTTGGACCTTGTAGCCAGCTAAGAATGGATGGATGCGGTTGGTAAGCATAACATCTAGATTGAAAATAACAGAGATGGTCAGCTAATCTTCCTGTGCCGTGGATTATGGCTTGCTGGGTGTGACAAACAGTCTGGAAATTTGTACTGTGAATCCCAGAAATGTGAGCAGGTGTCTGTGAGCCAGGACTGAAGCCCACCCTTGAGGGACAAGTGCTTTCAATTTTTCAGTCATTTAGCTGAATGGGACCCTTTCTCCTCCTTTGCACTGCTTTTGCACTGTCCTTTGTTTAAACTTTTTAGGTTTTATTTTATTTTCAGTGGGGCTAGCAGCAGTTGCATGATGTCCTTGTTTGGAGAGCATCTACCAGTGTTTGTTTTCATCCTTGGCCTGATGCGGTTCAAACGCATTAAAGAATCAAAGTCAGTGCATGTTCAACTGCAAAGCCAATTGAAGTTCTGGCCTACATCCTTCCCTCCAGCTGCTTACATCAGCAGGGTTGCAATAGCTGCTTGAGCTGTTTACAGATTGAGTCACTTAAGTGATATGGTTGTAAACAACAAGAAGCAACTTGCAGCAAGGCCCTCAGACTGCTATGGTTTAACAATCAGGAGCTCAGAAACTTCTTAAAATGGCTCTGCAGCTTAAAGTGCCTTGAACTGTGTTGTGAAGTACTAAATATTCACTGGTACTTGATTTTGATACTCTTACTGTGCATATTGCATTCATGATGAACTACTGTTGCAAACTTCCTACATCATTTACATTTGCTTTCATCTGTAAATTTTCCTTTTAATCGTAATTACTAGAGTCTTCTTGTGTGAACACTGTTTTGAGAGAAGAAGCTTTTATAAATGCGATTGCATGGTTTTCTGCATAACAGCATAATCCAGACACCCTGAAATCATTGCGGGTTGTGGCTCAATTAAATTATCAGAATGTATAAGCTGGGGAGAAAGCATAGGTCTGTACTGGGAAGGATCAACAACCACAAGGGATCACTTGCAAGATGGTCTCTTGTCTCACCACTATTTTTTGTGTTAGACCCAAGAAGCCTAGCTGGGCCCAGGAAGATTTCAAACCATAGTAGGGTAAAAACAGGCATTACAATCCCCATGAAGCTAAAATGAGTTATGGCAGTACTTTGAAGAAATCTGTTTAAGATAGTTGTAGTAATTTTAAACTGGCAATCAGAAGATTTCTATGCCTTAAAGGGATCCAGTTCTAGGTCTTCCACTGAGACCAGAAGCCTTCATGTACTTTATGTATTTATTTATATATAATGGATATGAGTATATTAATGAGAGAAACTTAAGTCTTTCCTGCTTGTGACAGGCAGGACTAAGCTGAGAGGTCTGTTCTAGGGGTGTGCTCCTGGGTATCTTATGTACAGTCCATGGAGAGTGGTAGTTGAGAACTACTTAAGGCAGAACACGAAAATGTGAGGGGTGGGTGAAATGATGTATTTTAACTGGTGTAAATGCTTCCTTTGGAAGTGACAGAATTGTCAATTACAGTGGTTTTTGGCTTTTTTTAAAAAAAAATCTACACCAAAACAACATATATCTAAGAGATCTGAATGATTGATTACAGAATTCTAGAGGGTCACATACAAAACCAGTTTCCATACTAGCAAGCTTCCTTTAGCTAAGATTTCATGAATACATAACACATTCTTGCTATTCATACTGTTATAACAAAATCAGATTGAGCCTGGTGACAAAGATTGAGTGCTACAAAGTTTATTTTTATGTGCTTGAAAATTTCAGGTTGCTTATGGCCAAGTTCTTGGTGTGATAGGATA